>JZLH01S0217372.1:0-10847 GCA_001188425.1 Eucidaris tribuloides
ACAAGTACAGAGGGGAGAGTCCATGAACGGGGATCACTTGAAAATGTTAATTTTATGCTTAGCAGATTTTGTCAATGTGTTAAAGTATTGTTGAATCGATGTCTGTTATTTTTTTATTTTTCACGCTAGTATTTTAATTTGGTTAAAATTAAAAGTTAAAGAGTTATAACTTTCTATACTGTTTCTATTTTTTTGTTTCTGTGTAGTTTGATTTTTTTTTATTGAATTGTATTTTGAAGATCTCGGGGGGAGGGGTTTAGTATCCTACACAAATTTGATGCGTGGACTTATGATGCTAATAGTCGGCGTATCCCCGAGATTTTCTGAGAAATTTTCATCACTGATTATTGGAGCTATACTAGGTTACATTATCTAACTACAATCTCATGCGAGCGAAGCGGTTTTGAAAACGAACATCATTAGGAAAGCGGGGACAAAGAAAAACTTTACTTTCCCGCAGAACATGCGTAGAGTTGATAAAATCCCCGAAGTTTAGTTTCCTAAAATTAAGAATCTAATGATGTGTAGCACCATCCCTATCTTGAAGTGAGGGATTTTACTAGCATAATTTTTTAACCTTATGTGGACGATTATGCTTATGGCTCAATTTACTCTAGTATAACGAGGTATAACACAAATCTATAATGTAACATCTTCAGTTAATTTTATTGATAGATTCTAGAAATTGCGCTTTTATAAATAAAAATAACTGACTTGAGTGACTGACGTTCTCTCTTGCGACTTTGCTCTTTATTTTTTTTTCGCTTTTGACATTTATAAATCAATTAGTTGGTACGCCAAAAAGTTCTCGAAACAGGGTCCTTGTAATACTCGGGACTGATGACCCCCCCCCGCCCGCCTCCCGCCCTTTTTTTTTTTTGGTTTGCCAGGGCCGCCCCCCCCCCAACGCTTCATTGGCACGCCCGAATCCCCCGCCCGAGATTTTTATTAAACTAATTAAGAACTAAAGACATTCAGAATCTAATATTGGCAGGGCTTATGACTTTGGGGCATAAAGCTTTCAAATAAGCAAACACATCCTCCGCCCTCAAAGCTAACCGTTGGGCTTTACAGAGAAAATGGATTACTCACCAGCAATATAGGCGACCCAAAACTGCTCAACCCTGCATCAAGATTGAGCTACAAGAATTGAATAGCAGCGAAGACTACGTGACAGTTTGTTCTAAAAGAAAAGTTCTCGGTATTCTCTATGTCTGGGTTGCAGTCGAATACCAGAACTGTTTTAGACAATTCCATTGATGAAAGTTTCTGTTCAAATTTGGTGAGTTGTTGCCAGTTGACAGGCACCGTGATTGGCATGGAACTGAATAAGTGAATTCTTTTTTTTGTTGCAACGGTGAACAACGTTTTGTGTCAACACGCAATTATCTGTCAACCAATTGATATACGCTGCACCCCACTCCGCCACGCTCAGCTCGCTCACTCTCTCTCGCCACTCTTAGTGGTCCCAGAGGCCAGGGTACCGAGAGGCAACAAACTATGGTATCGATTAAATTAGTTGTTTGTTTTTCCTATGGAACGGCGTCACAGGAAGTAGTTTGTTGCTGTCCCAGGGCGCTTATTATGTGATATAATTTGATAATGGTCTTGAGCAGTTTGCAGGGTGATATTGGAGCACCATAATATGAATAGGCACATGGGGGGGATACCATTGTCATGCTTGCTTTATATGATGGAATGTTTAGATTAAAACTAGATTAGCAACCAAACTTTTCCATCATGTGTATGGGCAAAGGGGATTTTCAAATGTAGCCTAATGGGGCTCGAAGAGCCACAAATCTCTACAATACTGATGAACGTACTCGAATCTCTAGAGCAGTCACAGAGAGTTTGGCGTCATTTCAGGTGGGCGTCGCGTCAGCCCCGGACTTTTGTAATGAAAGATATGGTTTCGAATTGCAGTTTGATCGTTTAATGTCAGCTATAGTTAAAATTATTTTTATGCGCGTCAGCCTGCAAAAAGCGGCTAATATTTAACGGCGAGAAGTTAGTGTTAGTGTAGTTATGTGATGTGCTAATGTTAGGATTGCATTTTACTGTGCCAGCCGGCTGGAGTGAAAACTTTTACTGGCACCTACCATTCCAACGGGCACTTTCTTGCAGACATGTAGCGTACGCAGGATTTGCAAAAGGGGTGGTTCATCCGGGGGCCAAATCCTAGTCTTAGGTGTAGTGACGATTTTTTTTCATTGCCAAACGCAATGTCAATAATATGTCTCGGTCAGCCGCAGCCGCCAAAACTCGCTTCGAGCTGGGAGTTGATAGGTATTCGCTCAAAATGTAAACACTTAAACACGCCTCATTTGACACACCCCTGCGCCAACACCCTTGCGTACGCTATGCATCTTAGAAAGAAAGAAAATAGAATGTGAGCTTCTTGTTTGTCTTCTTAAAACGGCGTTATTATAACATAGCGTCGTGACGTGTAATGACACATGTTGTATTAGATTGATCATTCAATGGTGGTTGTCAAATCGAAATACAACTGGATTATTTGTTTAGAAAAGATCGAAAATGGGGCATGTGTGTAAATAGATGAGAATCTAATGAGAAATAGAGAAGGTGAAGTATTTGGGAAAGAACGCATGGTTATGAGTAGTCTGAATTCCAGAGCTCCAAGCCTTGGCGAAAGCAGAGGCGTGGCTATGAGAGGAATCAGGGAAATTTATTTTCTGGTCGGCATTCAGGAAGCGCAGACTACATTTTAGTGACACAACGTAGCAATGGGTCATAAATATAAATCATGGACGCATGCCACAGATAAAAGGGTGATCGACAAAAGTTAAAAAAAAAAATGTGATATATATTAATTCCATCCATGCTCAGTTTGGGGAGTAAATTACAAAGTGGTGTGCGATTATTTTGTGAAAAAATGAGTAGCCTCTGTGCATGAAACATTGATAACAGTTGTTGATAAGTAATTTATCTGGTTTTGTTTCATTTTCTATCATATTTCTGTTTAGGTTTTCATAAGTTAGAGAAATACCATGGGTACATTTTGGTGAACACAAAATCAGGCACTACTGTCAACCCTCCCCCGCCCCCCAAAAAAAAACCAAGCTTTTGTTAGACTGTACTTGATGTATATATTGAGATGCATATAAAACTCAAGTTCACAGCCAACCAAGACTCAGTTCTGCTGATGTAAATTGTGTGTGTGTGTGTGTGTGTGTGTGTGTGTGTGTGTGTGTGTGTGTGTGTGTGTGTGTGTGTGTGTGTGTGTGTGTGTGTGTGTGTGTGTGTGTGTGTGTGTGTGTGTGTGTGTGTGTGTGTGTGTGTGTGTGTGTGTGTGTGTGTGTGTGTGTGTGTGTGTGTGTGTGTGTGTGTGTGTGTGTGTGTGAGAGAGAGAGAGAGAGAGAGTGTGTGGGGGTGGGTGGGGGATGGGCTTAACTGTAAAAGCGTAACTTACTAGCTTGTAATATCAGGGTTTGCAGTTATATACATGTACATTCTGACCAGCAGGTAAATGTATATGTTATTTACAAGTGTGGAAAATGTTAACTTTCAAATATTTCATAATTCTATTTATGATGTTGAGACTAAGAGTATTTAAATTACGAAAAGATGTGTCAACTCAAAATGTAAATTGAGATTTTTTTTTGCATGTATAGACCTATGATTAAAAAAAAACTCACTCATTGCAGAGGCGGCGCCAGGGTAAAATCTTTGGGAGGACAAACACTCTTCCAGGCCAAAGTGTAAAATAAAGACGAAAACCCCCGTAATTTTCTGTAAAATGACAATTAAAGGGGAGCATCCCCTGGCGTAGTGTGTTATATAATATCAGTGATTTTAGTAATAAACTGACTAACAGCTACACGTTTATGTCATTTGACGTTATAATACAGTTACACCTTCAGGTCTATAATATTCTACTCGTACATGAAGTAAAAACTAAGACTATTTCAATCATGAAAAGTTGCATCTTGCCCATGTCTTCACTACCATAGATATGCAAGTTTTGTTTTATCTCTGTTATTACAAGGTGTACATCATGGGCGTGTGAAAACACGAGTAAAAAGGTTTTTTTTTTTTTTTTCACGGACGGCGATATACGCGCGACCGTAGGCCTACAGTGTAAAGGGTAGCAAAATCGCTAAAATCAGGGGGAAAGAGATATACTTTTATCAGAAGGCTACTTAAACGGGGTATCTTTTCAGATTTGAATACTTGTTTTGGGTATTCTATAAGATCGAAGAATAATTACTTGTTTAGGGTCCATGTTGAAAGTCCATACACGAGCGAGGTGTACACCTTGTCATGGCAGTGACCCCCCCCCCCCCCTCCCCCGGAATCTCTGCCAAACTAAGTTCATAAGAATGATGATACGGTTTCATCCTCCCCAATCAGTTATTTGACATATCTAACCATCGAAAAAAAATATTCGGTCAAAAAGGTTTGTCATATGACCAGCTATTTAGTTGGCTATATTTATGTGATATGTAGTTGAAGTAAAACCTTTAATTGTTTCAATTAGAAAACTTGCAAAAGACTTTATTATTGACTTTTCGGGTGTTTCTGATAATAAAACTATTTATTGATCAAAGTCTGTGTCAACTTGACTTTTTTTTATCCATGTAGATGACTTGTCAAAATTGTTATGATTCGTAAGCGTGTGTGTGTGTGTGTGTGTGTATGTAGGAGTTTATGTGTGTTGCATTATAAGTTATAGTGATCCAAAGGGCGAGAAGATAAGGCACTGCACAGTATAGAACAGTAATCATGTACTAGTAGTTGTACCAAGCAGGTATACCAGTTTTTGCGGGCATATAATGCGCCATTTTGGATGACATTACTTCCTTGTTGCATAAACGGTGCATTCGTAATGATAATCTCTTCTGCATTTGTGTTTTTTCCGATGGTAGAAACATCTTGATATTGTGTTTCGATGTCATTGCAGCAAACAAAAAACACAAAGGCATGTGTGCACTCTTGCACAGAGGTGAACCAGTGAACTAATCAGATTGGTGCGGAGAGGAGGAGAAACCGATATGGCTGAAGGAAGAGATACCAAACCTTCAGAGAGCCTGACGTGTCCTCTGTGTCTGGACATATTTGAGAATGCCAAACTCCTTAAGTTGTGGCCACACATTTTGCTGTAAATGCTTGCAGACTTACGATAAGTGTCACCGTGACTTGGATCACATGGTCTGTCCAATATGCCGCAATCCTACCAAGTTTACTGAGGGCCGCGTCCAAGGGTTGCAGTCAAACATTACCGTGAATGGACTTGTTGATGAGTTGCATGAAAAGGCCGGTGGATTTGCTGCTCTTCTTGAGATTCGTCCAAAATGCACGTTGTGTAAAATGCAGCTTGATGCGCTCGTGTTTTGCCACGACTGTGATAAGTATATGTGTGACGACTGCCACAATGGGCACGAGAGAATGGCAGCATTCTTTGAAGATCATCACGTTGTATCGGTGCAAGATATTGCAGGTGGAAAGGAGAGCATTGTCAAGCAGTTTGATAAATGCTCCACCCACAAATCAGAAAAGAGAGATTTCTACTGTGACGATTGCAAAGTCCACGTCTGCATCAAGTGTACCATCGTTACCCATCGGGATCACAAGATCAGAAACCGTGATGATTTTGAGAAAGAGATGCAAGAGAATGTAGAGGAGCTTCTTAACCAGAGCACTGAAAGGAAAGGTCAAATTGAGAGGAATATCCACACCATTGAGGTGCACAGATGCGAGTTGAAATCTGCTATTGAGAAACTCAAAATTGAAATTCATCGGGCTAGAGAGAACAAAATGAAGCAGCTGGAACAAAATGAGAAATCATTGCTGCAGGAAATCGACGAGTTCCAGAAAATACAAGAAGGAAAATTAAACGAATCAAAAGAAAATCAACGTCAAATGTTATCTCGTATTAAAGGCTCTGGTATCTTATTATCAACTAATCGACTAGACAATCTGGAAAGAGACAGCCTAGAAACACCCAATCACCTGTGCAGAGAATTGAAGGAGCTGCTGAAGAAAGAGGTTGATGAGGAGTTAGCAGGTCAGGTTCTCAACATTGTAAAAAGGTCACAATTTCTACCTGCCGCGGACGGTGTCATTGATTTGGGGAAGATGGTGTATGAAACACCAGTCCTAAATGTGGTGAAGGAAGTGGAGTTACCAGACTTGGCGTTTGGAATGGCAGCAATGCCACATGAATGTGCTGCATGCATCGTGTTTGGTGAAGCTATCGAGCCATTAATGTATGGTGTGGATGGTAATAAGCGGCAGCATCTCAGAGTTGCAGAAGACATGCACATGTACGATATTGCATTTCTGTCTAATGGGTCATTTGTATCAGTTCATGACGGGTTGAAGATGTTCGGTGCAGATGGTTCACCAACCAACATGGAGTTTGTCATTCCTCGTAATTCCTCTTATGTCCCTTATGTTAGCACAAACCACAATGACGACATATATGCTGTAAATGGGACAAGTGACATCTACATTTTCAAGCCCACTGGTTCTGAACCAACAGCTATTATTCCAACAGAAAATACAACGCCATGGCTCATCTGTACAACAAAGTCAGGTACAATAGTGACAAGTACCTGTAACACCACCACACCAAGTGTTGTGACTCTGTATGACAGAGATGGTCGTGTGGGCAGCGCCATCAGTAAAACTAGTGGAGATATGTATGCAGCTGTAGACATTCAGGACAGATTGTACGTTGCGTGGGTTAAGAGGGGAGAGGAAGAGGAGGAGGAGGAGGAGAAAGAGGAGGAGGAAGAGGAGGAGGAGGAGGAGAAAGAGGAGGAGGAGGAGGAGGAAGAGGAGGAGGAAGAGGAGGAGTACTTGTCTTCGGAAGAGGAAAAGGAGGAGAAATACTACGACGAAGATTGGGATTGTGTCTTGTCACTAAGTCGCTACACTCTTGATGGTAGACATATCAGAAGTGAGACTACGTTTGAGGAGCTTAGATTAATACTGAATCGTTACTGCCAGTGTTACATGCAGTGTTTGTCACCAGACATCATCGCTTTTGCGTGTGGCAACAAGTTATACTTCATCGAGGTGCCATACTAGAGACAACCTACATGTACCCCCTGCACCGCTTAGATTGACTACAATTGCTAAATGCAGTATGATGGATTCATCAAATATTTTTCAAGTTTGGACACATTTGAAATGAAAATATTATTTCATATCACCTACATTCAGGTGTCAAGGATGTTAAGACTAGATTTAGTCTCAAAACCCAAGTATAGTTTTGGTTGATCAGACAACTTTTTCTTCCATCTTTCATAAAATGTTTTATTGTCATCCCAGACATCAGAAAACAACATGAAGCCTATTAAATTTATTTATAGTGACATAATTTGATTTATGAATCATCACAGAGCAAAAATGACTTTGTACATTTCCTATTGCAACAAGATCGGGGTTTTCCATTTTTTCATCAATTTCTTTAAGAAATGGAAGGGTAGAGCGGTTAATGTTGGGGACATGTCGTTATTTTGAACACACTAATTTCCTGTACATCTCTATCTGAGGGCTCGTAATCAGAAAATGAAATAGGATTCGTTAATGTGATTAGTATTTCGATCCTTATTTTTTCATGTTAAACATAAAACAAATGCAAATATGGGGAAAAATACTTTATTTCCGGAAATAAGAACCTTCAGAAAAACGACCTGTGCATTAGTCTAGATGATATGGGTCCATCTAAGAAAAACACACAAACCCCCCCAGAAAATGTATTTTTTGCACCATTTCCACAACTGTACTCGGGGCTTGATACTGCATTTTTAATTTCATCCTCTTGATTTGAACTATAATTAACTGTGAGTTTATTTGGTATGGCAGGTTTGTTATTTACCACGTGTAAAATATAAGTACACATCATACAAAATTCCAGTAGTTCTATGAAGATTTGTAATTTCTAACAATTTGCAGACCGATTTTGATTAAAGTTCAATCTTCGTTTATACGGTAAGCAAGCTGAATATGCTCAATTCAATAAATTTGAATTTCAGAATTTAATGTTTAATATCAACTCTTAACATGTCTCTGGCTCAACTTTGTACCACAAAATGTATGTCTACACTTTCAACAAGTGTGACGAGAATGCAAATTATGATAGTAATTTATTACGTTTTACAGGATAGAGGAACAGGACTCAGTAAATTGTTCAAAACGTGCTTGGGATACCATGAATTTGTCATTTCTTAAAGTTTTTTTGCGATTTTTGACGAACATGTATAATAAATGTATTTGTGGATATTGATTGAACTGAACTAGATAATTGCCTAAAATTAATTGTAACTGTATACGTGGATAAATATCTACAACTTTTGTACAGAAAACATTCTTCCATTGTGCATGTATAACAGGTTTTGGATGTTTGAACTTGACACTGCAATCTTGCTCAATACAGCCCACTGTAAAAGTGATTGACGTGGTAAGAGTTAATTTCGCATGATTTTAACTACAAAAATATTCAGTTAAGATTACAGGAGTACTCTGTAATAGAAACTGTGTTGATTGCATTCAAATGTAATTGAAAAAAAAAATACAGATTCTTGGGTGTTTCATGATATTATCATTGTGATTTTAGTGTTATTTTCTGCTTATAACTAGATGCATGTATATATTCTAGTTTATTTGATTATGTTTGTTTAGATACATGGCAGATTAAGTTCATGTATCCTGTTTTACGAGATATTCAATAATCCAATTCTACTCATATTTGTTAATGTTATTAAGATATGATTGAAACTAATTTTGTATTTGTCTTGCAACAAAAAGAAAATGTAATCATTACTTATTTTGGACATATGGAGTGTATATATGGCAAACTAATGTTGAGGTGTTGTTGATTTGACAATTTGTAAATATCACTTTATTACGTCAAAAAAAAATATGGGTGGGGGGGGGGGGGTAGACTCGCTCTACCGGAAATTTAGTTCCGTAAGATTCAGGTCCCATGGCCATGAAAGCCCTGTTTGTTTTACAATTTCATGAACCCCCCCCCCCCTTCGGGAGAACATTTTGTCCTGACCTCACATACATCATTTGTAGATGATCACTATCACATACAATATATATTTTAGACCAATGGTAAATGTTTTTGTAAGATTAGAGCCAGACTGAGTTTAGGTATTTGATTGGTTAAGATTGTCCATGTATCATGTACAAAGTTACAATACCGGGCTATACCCCAAATCTTGTGGTATATAACATGCTAGGAAGAGAGCAAATTCCTTTATTCTCTGCCTCCTGGCATAATTTCACCGAAGTTTTGTGAATACATCAGTTTTATTTATCTTGATAAAGATTCTCAAATTTTACCTTATGCGATTACAAATGTATAAGTTGTATAGTACAAAATTATCTTCACTTTGGTCGAGTTCCTAACGTTCTGATGTTTTTAAGACACTATTTAACATTGTGGAAAGCCCAATTAAAATGTGAAACTTTGATAGCTGACCTGTGTAATAGTTTTTGAATAGACGAAAAACACACTGAAAGACAAAAATTATGACATAATATGCTGTCATTAGCAAAATATGTACATAAAGGTATCGGTACCTGATGTGGACAACATTTTCTAAAACACAGCAGTTTACAGGAGGAAACTGGAATGGTTGCTCATTGATTTTCACTTTTTAAAAGTACTTAATGATTGTTTGAAGTTATTTATTCAGGGCTATATCAAAGACACGTATAGTATATCGGGATCATGTCGCTCAGATATTTCAACTGGAAACATCGGTAGATGATACCTTTCACGGTATACTAGTTCATTGTTTGAGTGTTGGCACTTTAACTAGACAAGTCCGATTTTTATTTTGTGTATACTCTATTGTTGAATACCATGAGTTCTTAATTATCTTTGTTCAAGTTTCACTCGTGTTAAGGTGATAGATATATACAGAGTTTCATGGCTGCAATGTTTAAGCTGCATTAACTGGTAGATACTGTGAGCATACGTTGATTACTTGTATTTGTTTACTGCCAATTTATAAGCAATTTTATAATTCTTAATTTAAATAAACCTTGTATAATACTCATTTCGAGACTTCAGAAATACAGTAGGTTTTGAGTAGGGCATATAATGTTACTTGTCTATTCTACCTGATTGTTTGTTCTACATCAGATACATATATATCTTTAAAATTGGTTGTAAATTGTTTTGGTTTAGTTTTTTTTTACATTCAGCAGTTCATAAAAGTACGCTTATTAGAATTTTGTACATTTGTAATCATAGTAAAATGAATGCATATTTTAAATATTTCATATTACTAACTTATTACTGTTGAATATGTTATTTCCGCTGGATATAGTTCTGTTAGACGCGCGGAACACATGTTTAAAGCTGTCAATTGCAAGTCATTCAAGAGAAAAAAATGTTTTGCTTGACCGAAATCAAGTTTTTCTTTCGTTTAGGTCAAACAAATAGACTGAGCATTAATTTAGGGCGGTGATCCACCCCCTCCCCCCGCAGAGCCATAGGAGTTCCGCCCTAATAGCAAAAAAGAAAATTTGCACCACCTTTTCTGCTTTCAACGCCTGATTTTCTCAACTTAAGTTCCACCTCCCTAAGATGTACACCTCCCCATACCACTTTAGTTCCACTTCGCCAAGCTGTGCACCTCCCCATGCCCAAACCAGCCTACGCCCTTGAATATCAGTGATTTTAGAAATAAACTGACTAACAGCTACACGTTTATGTCATTTGAAGTTATAATACAGTTACACCTTCAGGTCTATAAAATATTCTACTTGTACTAAGTCAAAACTAAGACTATTTAAATTATGGAAAGTTGCATCTTGCCTTTATCACTGAAAGTAATATAACTATCACGAACCATGTCTTC
>JZLH01S0217372.1:54370-64720 GCA_001188425.1 Eucidaris tribuloides
CCAAGTTTAAAAATATCAAACAACTCATTTATTTACTAGAAATGCAAACTATTCCCTTGTTCGGAAGTGTTCGCCCTAAGGCCTGAGCAATTTCATCAGAAAAGTTTTGAAAAAAACTTGTAAGCAAACATGATCCCCAAATAATGAGTGAAATTTATTTTCAGTCTGCAGAAGAACAACAAATTTATGCAATAAAAGCCACCCAAACGAAGCGTTAAGCAAATGAAATTCTAATCATGTACATACATGTATATCAGATACTCTTTGTAGTTTTGTACAGATTAACGCGCACTAGCGTAGCAAAGGCGGGGGCAGGGGGGGCAGTTGCTCCCCCAATAATTGCTTTGTCGGAATTTTGTCGGCTACACGAAGGACTCCGTCGTACATGGCCCGACAAAAAATAATTTTATACCGACGAAATATCTTCATAAACCCACAAAAAAATATTGAAAGAAATTACATGTTTTCAAATGTAAAAATCATTTGTTTTTCAAGCTCGCTCGCTCGCTCGCGTCGCATAAGTGATTTTCTTCATGCTCAGGTGTTTTTCGCGTAACCAGGCAAACCGCTTGTCATGAATACTATGCAAAATTGACTGACATTGGAAATTAGCCGGCTATAGTACAGTCAACTTGAGTCAAGTGTACTACACAGACAACGCTTCCAAATCAAACCGACCGAACATCATGTTGTACACAACAAAATGTTTACAGGCCTACAACATTTAAAACTGCTTGAAAGATTCAACATTCAGCCAACATGTACATTAGCGAAAAAATCTTGGAAAAAAAGAACTTAGAACGCTATTTATACCGCAGCGCGCACACTTAGCCTCACCATAGTGAATGTAGATGGTACCGTAATATTTTTGCCCTTCGGCCCGTTCCTCGTGAACCAAGCCAATCAAAAGCTTACAAATTGCCTTTAATTGGCCCACACGTTCCTGATTCTCATAGACTCGTCGCAAAAATACTTCTTCCAAGCCAATGTTGAAAACAAAATTGCTTGATGATATTATTGTGTGCTTCTTATATTACGAGCTACTGACTAGGGTGCTGATATAAATATATCAGAACATCAGACGGCTTTATACAGCATTGTTTTAGAAATATAACTTTCAACTTTCTTTGACTAGAAAATCTAATTGATGTCTGAAACAGCTCGCTATCGCTTCGCTCACTCGCGCATACATTACCATTATTAAGATAGAAGAAGCAATATAATCGTCCTAAGGAAACGTTTTATAAAGCTTGAAAACGTTTTCCTATCGGACGAAAAACGCAATCGGACCTTTCTAAGAACGCAGAGAAAACAGTTTCTGGACGATTCGTAGTTGCTGGATTTACTTCTTATAGTTGTATCGAAGCGGATCTACCAAGGGTGGCGGTGGGGATATTTTTCCCCCCCCCCTTTGGCGCTGCCGTGAAAGAATTTGTGTGGTCTTATTATGTTAGTAGCATTCGTCAGGAAAACCCGTATATACAAAATTTTTAAAAAAACAGATGGTACTGCAAAACAAATTTCATTACACAATTCTCAAAATTTTTGGCGCGCTTTCGCGCGCAAACATATACAGTTTTTTAATTTTCGCGGGCTCTTCGCCGTGTAAACATACGCATTTTTTAAATGTTCACTGCCGCTTTGCCACGCAAACATACACAATTCTAAAATTTTCGGCGGGGCTTCCAGCGCAAACTTACATGAATTCGAAAAAATTTTGGCGCACTTCGCGCGCAAACATGCATTTTTTTTAATTTTTCTTCCCATCACCATTCGTACAAAAAAAACTTTAACAAAAAAAGCTAAGATCGCCCCCCTGTGTATTAATTATTCACTATTATCGTAAAATCATTTAACTGTTATCATTACACAACATGAATATGTCGCGTACGTCGGGAGTTCTGTCGCGTACATTCGGCGCTGCCTTGCCCCCCAATGCCCAAAAAGCTGGCCTACGCCTACTTGGTGAACGGCTCATATAATTGTAACTCATACCATAAAGGCATCCTCTACCAACTTAACCCGTTGGCTACGGTAAACGGATGACTGCTCCTGTTGTTAAACTCTACATTGTATGGGATTTTCAGAATCTCGGAGGCCAACGCGGTTAAAATCACTCATCAACAATAAATCACCATTCTCATTTGCAAGAATTGAATTTAAAATCCTTGGCACCACATCTACTTTTATGCTACACCCTTCCTCAAAAGGAAATTTTTCCACAAACTGCTACGATGAGCGGCTTTTCAGGACAATCTTTAAAGGCAAGGTTCACCCTGAATCAGTTAGATTAATAAAAGCAGAAACAATAAGAGAAAAATATTAATGAAAGTCTTGGCGAAAATTCACCAAAGGAATTACAGAGTTATGGAGTTTTAAGTTTAATTTGTGACGTGCACATGCCGCAGCAGCCCCCATATTGTCATGTGATCTAAATTCCATAAAAATGTGTTGTTCTTCTCAGAAAATTTGAAATATGATTTTACCTGTGGCATTCAATGTATGTTATCAGAAACATTATTTCACACATGCTTCTATGAAAAACCCATTTTCAACTAGCCATGAACCATTAAAAAATAGGCAAATATAATGGAATTTATATTACATGACATATAGGAGCTGCTCGCACTGTGACTGCTCACAAATTTAAAACTTTGAAAACCTCATAACTCTGCTTATTCTTTGGTGGATTTTCCCGCCAAACTTCATTAATTTGTTTCTCTCATTGTTCTGCTTTTATTAAAACCAACTTGATGTCAGGGGCTGAAAACCTTGCCTTTAAACTATGCCATACTGGAGTGACTGCTGCTTGTACTACATTCGTTCTCCAGTTGCTCGCTCTGGTAGCACAACAGCGAAATATTTCAGCGTGTTCTCAAAAAAATTCCACTGTTCACCTGCCGTGCTGATTTTGTCACCAATGTGTCTGCATAATGTCCAGTCCTATGTACTACCATTCTAAGGGATGTGATTCTTGTTGCGTTGCCTGAATGATTACTGACGCCCAGAAAACTCGCAGAAATTTGTGCTCGCGTATTGCTCCAGCAAGCCAAAACAGGAACTACGTTTGGGAACACCCTAATGAGTCATGGACCTGTTAACCCTCTTAGCTCCACACATAGACTTTATGTTGTAACTGGCAGTAGGGCTACGGTGTATTACTGCTTGGTACTGGCAGGGCTTAATCATCACCAAGGTGTAGAGGTGTATTGCCAATTCCATCTTTTTGCATGACATGGCCCACTTTGTCAAGGAAGCAATTGCCACTGGAAAAGGGAAAAAATGAGAATAGAAATTCATATTGGACTTGTGTTTTGAAATGTTACATATTTATTACAACAAAAAAATTAATAAAGTTTTGACAAATAGAAATCCCCCCCCCCCCCGAAAAAGAAATGAAATTAAAACTATGTATTTGATCAGCGCCTTACCAACGCTGCCCACTCAAGGACACCTGGCAGCAACAGGGAAGTAAAAGAAACTGTGAAGAAGGAGCGAATTCGATGAGGAAGAAGAGAAAAGTAAAGCGAAAAAAAGAGGGAGGAGGAGGAGAAAAGAAAAAGAAAAGAAAAGGAGGAAGAGAAGAGAATGACGACAACAAAGATGAGAGAGGAAGTCGACGGACAGCAGGAAGATGATGAGGAAAAAGAAGAAAAGAGCGAGTAGAAAAAAAAAAAAAAAAAAATATAAAACTGGACAGGAAGAAAAAGAAGAAGACGATGAAGAAGTAAAAGGAAAATAGAAGAACAGAGCAGAAGCAGAAGAAGAAAACATGAGGACGCAGGAGAAAGAGAACTGGATAAATAAGGAGAGAACTGGAACTCAGGAGGGAGAAGCAAAAGATGACAATGAAGACCCCAAACTGCCATGCCACCACAATGCCACACCACAAATTGAGTGCTTTTAACATAACTGTTAGCCAAACGGCAATGAAATCTGCTGCTATCACCATCTCATGGAAGCAAAACAAGCGGAAATCACAAGAAATGCAGGTTTATCCTGTTGTCGTCACGTTGCCGTACGTGACTCGTCTCCAAACTCCACGATTTTTCTTAATTCTGGATGTGAATAAGCGGCAGACGCAGACCCATCAACTTTACCAGTGTGCACCGCCAAGCCTTGATGCGCTTGTCAGCAAATGCTGTACGGCATACGATGGCTTTCCTTTCCTCTCAACCGACAGAGAATAATAATAATTGATAATAGACATTGTAATGCCGCTGAAATCCACCATTCGGACATAGGTTCTCAAGGCAAAGGAACATAAATTAAAGTGACATTCAAAGTTCAAATGCAGATTTTATGAGATAAATTTTTTGAAGCAGATTTAAATTGAGTTATGGATGTAGCTCTCTTTAATTTGTTTCTGGTAATTTACACAAATGTAGTCCAGCAGATAAAAAAGACGATGTACCCCATGCCATGGGGCCGCATGGTTTTGTGAACAACAGAGTGGTGTAAATAAATCTGTTAGCTGGAAAGAAGAGGCAAATCGGTTGATAAAGTTTAATTGGTTCTGCTTAAAAAATTATTGCGGGGGTAATTCCACTTACTTAATGGTTACACAAAACAGAAGAATTTTGAAGACAATCCTTTGTTTAAAACTGGACAGCTTCTAAAAATAATGGTGCAATGTTATCAGAACGGTTTTGCTGCAAGTTACGACTCGAGAAGCAATATTCTGAACTCTTTTGACGGCGATTCAAGAGAGTGTCACATGACAACATTGCAAAAGTTTCCTTGTGCCTTCAAACCCTCTCCAAAAAGGTTCTAATAATAAATATATATTCTCAAGACTACAATTTGCCGACTGTTTTTTTCTTGGTCGTCATTTCCCGCAGCAATTTCGCATATTTTGTCCGGGCAAATGCTATGTTTTCAAACCTACTTTATTCATCAACATTTCATATGTGTGCCCATATGTATAGATCTTGTTATACTTTGACTTTCTTTACTTCAGTCTTCGAAACCAAATTACGAAAAAATACCCTGTACATTTATCTCATATTTCATTCACTTCCGTAACCTACGAATAATGTTAAACATTAAAAAAAAAAATGCTTATAACATTTATATCCCTATTTTCTGTCTCTTACCCATTGTCAAACGTGTGTATCAATGTCTATAATTTCTTGCTTTGATGTACATGTATATCTTTATGTATTTTTTGCATTAAGCCTTGTGTTTCTTGCTGCAAGGCCAAAAAACATTCATAGCGCCATGTTATATCACAACTTTAACCTGTGTATGTGAAGAAAACAAATGAATTCAAGGACATAGTCTTGGCCTTACCTATTTCTCGGAACCCTTGGTTATGGCAAAGTGTAATGCAGTCCTCCCCTTGTCGTCCCCCTGTTTGATGATACCATGCGTCCGAGTAATCTGCAGAACTGAAAACACAACAGATAATGATAAAAGCAGTACTGTATATGCCATACATGTCAGTACCCAATTTGCGGCTTCGAGACGTGGGATTCGCGTAGATATATTTTTTGCCGATTTCATTGTATTTGCATTCACTTTGGACAGAAATATCAGTCAAGTGAAAATTTTGCATTCCAGGTTAGTCGCAAAATTTACAAAAATGAAACCAACTGCCGACATATTCAGCCTCAAGTCCTAAAACAATATTGAAAGCACTACATTAGGATTTGGTATATGCATGATTTTTTTTTAACATACCAGGAGCCCATCTTGTAAAGATTTACAATTGATTGTCAATTTACTCTGTACACTGTTGGCCATTGACTTACAATTGATATCAATCATAAGATTGATTCAACTCTTTACAATACAGGGCACTGGTCTATAGGCCCCCTATCGTCTATCAATGCCCTGAAATAGTACAATTTGAAACACTTCCCTTTTTTTTCAGAATAACGGTATATTTTCAGCGGTATCGGTATACCAGAAATATGTTATACCCACGTTCTTTATTTTAGATTATCAAAACATAAACATGTTAGGGGTCATAGTTGATGTTCACAGTGACAACTGCTCATTGATCATTCAAAACTCACAATTAACCAGTTTTGGTAGGTTTGATGTCATTTTCTGATGTCTGACATAACACAATATCATAATTGACACAAAAAAAGATATCAGATCAGCAAAACTATACTGTGGCTTTAAAACCAATGTATGGTTTGCTTGTCAAGACAAATGGTTCAACTATCTTTTGAAGAGTAAGGTACAGTCGTACCAAACATCAGAAAAATTCTCTAACATGCAAAAAATCATTTGGTATTAGAGCTGAGTCATCCCGTTTAATAAAATTTCCGTTTAAACGATGCTCCTAAACGGGCGTTTACGGATTAAACGATTTTGTCAAGTCGGCAAATCGATGTCAAAACAAATGTCGGGAGTTCGGTCAGTTCGCTCTTTCAGGGTCGGACATTATTAGCACTAATATCAAGTTCCGTATTGCGCTAAAAAGGATCATGGGGAGTTCGTTTTTTAGGATGAGAAATTATTAGCGCTATTATTAAGTTCCGTATTACGCTAAAACAGATCGTTGGGAGTCGTTAGGACATTAGAAATTATTAGCGCTATTATTAAGTTCCGTATTACACTAGAAAGGATCGCGGGGAGTTCGTTTTTAGGATGAGAAATTATTAGCGACTATTATTAAGTTTCGTATAACACTAAAAAGATCGTCGGGAATTCGTTTTTAGGATAAGAAATTATTAGCGCTGATATCAAGTTCCGTATTTCGCTAGAAACGATCGCGGGGAGTTCGTTTTTAGGATGAGAAATTATTAGCGCTATTGTTAAGTTTCGTATAACACTAAAAAATATCGTCGGGAATTCGTTTTTTAGGATAAGAAATTATTAGCGCTGATATCAAGTTCCGTATTCGCTAGAAAGGATCGCGGAGAGTTCGTTTTTTAGGAAGAGAAATTATTAGCGCTGTTATTAAGTTTTGTATAACACTAAAAAAGATCGTCGGGAATTCGTTTTTTAGGATAAGAAATTATTAGCGCTGATATCAAGTTCCGTATTTCACTAGAAAGGATTGCGGGGAGTTCGTTTTTAGGATGAGAAATTATTAGCGCTCTTATTAAGTTTCGTATAACACTAAAAAAGTTCGTCGGGAATTTGTTTTTTAGGATAAGAAATTATTAGCGCTGATATCAAGTTCCGTATTTCGCTAGAAAGGATCGCGGAGAGTTCGTTTTTTAGGAAGAGAAATTATTAGCGCTGTTTAAGTTTCGTATAACACTACAAAAGATCGTCGGGAATTCGTTTTTTAGGATAAGAAATTATTAGCGCTGATATCAAGTTCCGTATTTCGCTAGAAAGGATCGTGGAGAGTTCGTTTTTTAGGAAGAGAAATTATTAGTGCTGATATTAACTTCCGTATTACGCTAGAAAGAAATTGTGGAGTTTGATTTTGGATGTATTGTTTTAGAATAGATAAAAGGGTAAAAATCATTTACACATACACGGAAATTTGTAAACGTTTACACCCTATGACGGGCGTGTAAACGTTAAACGGGCGCTTCGACTCGGCCCTATATGGTATTATTGTGATTTTAAATAATCAGTGAGTGGATCAGTATATCATGTACAGAAAAGGTCAGGGGGTTCCCAACTAGTGTTCTTTTAGGTTATTTCACTATCCGGAAACTGAACTGCAATATCCCAATGGTTTCGAATAACCTAAACAAACAGATTGCTTGTCATAATATTTGTATTCGCTGTTGATGTTGGATAATCCCCACTGACAAATAAAGGGTAACAATCCTGTGAGTATGTACTTATCATACTAGAGTTCACAAGGGGAAAAAAACTACTTAAAAAGATATATCATATGTCCTTCCTTTCTAAATTGACAAGACTCGCCATTAAACCTTGGCCCCAAGACTGACCACTTGCATACTCCAAATTCCTAGAGGTCAAACTTTCTCCCCCAGTATGCTCTGATGACCTTCCATAGTATACCAACTGCACTTAAGAGCTGAGTGAGGTGAACTTATGAACTTGTACACACACTTCATAATAACCGTAATGACAAATTCATAACCGTGTTTACCTTTTTTAAGGTCAGTATCCGGTTGGATAACCGTACTGATACACCTTTATTCCCAACAATGTTGTTTTTCAAAGACTGGAAGAACAAATTTCCCTGATTTTTCCCTGATTTGAAGGACTTTTCTTCTCATCCCTGACAAGAAAAGGGGGAACTCATTTTCCAGGTTTTCGCTGATTTTCAGATTGGCTAGGAACCCTGTAGTACACTTGTATGTGGTTTTTCTATTCACCCATCTGACATCTGTGATACAGACCTACAGGCATTACTGAAGTGAATCGGAAAGGTTATCACATCTAATCCATCCTTCCCCGGTAATAAGCAAGAACAAGGGCCCCGAGGGGCACAATGCTCACCTGAGGTCCAAATTCTCTTTAGTGCCCATAGAGAAAACATCAATTATTCATAGTTTTGGCCCTTGGTGCCTGATATCTGTGCACCAACGGAGCCACATGAACCCGTCAAAAAATTTGCATCCCCTTGCCATAAAACTAAGGTGATACATGTAGCTATAATTCTCTCGCCCTAGTAGTACATGTATGGTAACATTTGACCTTTGAACTACTTATGTGACCTTTGACCCCAATTTGACATTGAGGTCCCAATACATGTCGGGCATCTTCCATCCAAGTTAGTTACAAATGGGCTGATATCAACCCAAGTTCAAAATTACAGGTATATTCATTTAACCTCATTTGACCTTTGACCTACAAATGTGACCTTTGACCCCCAAATAACATTAAGGTTCCTGTTATGCACCTACCATCCAAGTTTGCTTACAATTGGGCTTGTGGTAAGAAAGTTACCTAGTTTTGGCCCTTTTGGGCCCTGGCCCCTAGGCCCCTATGGGGGCCAGGTTTATCATTTCAAACAACATTCTATCCCCTTCCCCTAAGGATCATTCCCACCAAATTTGGTCAAAATCCATTGATGTGCTTTAAAGAAAATTATGTAAATGTGAATTATTCACATAGGGCCTTCCCCCCAACATGTTGCCCCCCTCAGGGGCAAAATGGGGCCACCCTGGCCATTGTCATGAGGAACAATAATATTTCATCACAAATAGAGGTATCTAGACACACACACAGTGACTTAGCTAAACTATTTCTGGATCTAGAGAAGATGATGTTTAAAAATTACCCACTTTTGGCCCTTTAGGGCCCTGCCCCTGGACCCCTAGGGGGCCAGATGTACCATTTGAGGTAAATTGAGGACCCATGAATCCCCACCCCCTAGAGATCGTTCCTGCCAAGTTTGGGCTAAATCCAATCATACGTTTCAAAGAAGAAGATGAAAATGTCAAAAGTTTATGAACAACGAACGACAGACAGACAAAAGCGATTGCAATAGCTCATTTAAGCCTTCGGCTCAGGTGAGCTAAAAACACCATGACAAGAAACCACTGAATCAATAAAACTGTGTCATACCTTCATTGTAATCTCCTTGTTGTGCAGCTAATCTTAGTTTTCTTTCACCTGTAAGATATAAAAAAGTAATTATACAATTTGAAGAAGTCATTTTCATGATCAATTACAGTAAATAACCTTGTCAGTTGTATGCAACAAATGAAATGGTTTGTTAATTAGACCAAATCATCTATTGTCAAAGTACATTACAGAAATGAGCTGGTGAATTATATTGAACAGTAAAACTTTTCTGTATTCTATAACACAAAAATATTTTGTAGAGCGGACAAAACAAACATTGGTCGTATTCTGCCCTATTTTGGCAAAGAGCCATTCAACATGTATATAAATGAGCAATTTCTGTCTGTTTTTTATGATGGCATTACTGCAAAATCACAGTATCTTGACTTAAATTAGTTTCAATATAAATGAGTACATGTACTACTTTTCCAAATTTTGCTCGAAGGTACATTACTTAAAGGTATTGGCTAACATTTCCCACAGTTAACAAAATCTCAGCCACATGATTCCCCATGCTACCAGTCTCTTTGATGAGGTCTAAAAATGAAACCCTGAAAAATTGTATTTCAAAATGATTATTTAGTGCTTTAAAAAAGTGAAAATCGTAAGTCGACCAGATTCACTTGCCCATTTCCTCCCATAGACTTACTGTGTGTACAACTAGGCTATTAAAACTCGCCCCGAGTTTTGTTTATTCATGCATAACTTGCCATTGGCAGTGTGACTTTCCAAACTTTTGTATTCTAGGGTGTTTATTTGTCCATTTGAACACTACTATACAGGGTGGCCCAGAAAGAATGCTACGAGTATGATCGCTAATTTCTTCAACATTATCGGCAAAATGTCATTAATTTTTATTTCGTTGGTTAGAATATTTTTTTTCCAATAAAA
>JZLH01S0217372.1:88441-102255 GCA_001188425.1 Eucidaris tribuloides
AAAGCCACTGTCATCTTCTAATGATGACAAGAGACATGGACTCACAAAGACTAGTAGTAAAGATGGCAGGCCATCCACATCCACATCATTGTCACATTCTAACAGGCGTCATCGACATCACCATCATGGTCATCAGCGCGATGACGATGAGGGTGAAGATGATGAAAGAGAGAAGGAGTGTAAAATCAAGATGAAGTCGTTAGTGGCGGTGGTCGGAAACGGTCACTCGTCAAATGGTAATGGTCACTCAAATGAGTCATCTTGGCACCACTTGGATGATGCGAAGAAGGGCGTGACCGGTAGATCGGCAAAAGGGAGCGCATCAGCCAGAGAGAGGCAGGAGAAAGAGCGAGAAGTGAGCGAGGTAGCCAACACTGCCAAAGAGACATTACACTCGCACGCGAAAAAGTCAGAGCTTTCGCACGAGAACAAGCACTCCTCAAAGTTCAGTGCTCAAGCGGACAGGGAAGGATCACGCAAAAGACCGCTGGAGGATGACAAAGTTGGAGGCGGTTGCCATAGCAACAGCAAGAAGATCAAAATCAATCGCCGACCTCCTCCAGTGTAAAGTTGCATTTTTACAAGAACGTGGATACAGATTACCACTCGCGTCGAATCGCTTTTTTATGTTGAGACAATGCTACTGGTTGGTTATTTGGAGCATGTTGCTCTATCCTGAACCTAGAACAAAGTTATGTATACATCGTTATAAGTCAGAGATTCAGATTATCCTTCAAGCTCAGTACAGGAAAGGCTTTGTGTTTGTCATAAATTGCTTGAAGCGTTTATTAAGTGCCGCCTGTGAATTAGTGGCATCTCGGCTCTTCTGATTTGCATTTGCTGTCATGTTCTGAAAGCAACATGTGAGGATCCAGCTGTGTTTGTGACGGAGTTGTACCGAGGCCAAGGCCACCCAAAAATGTTACCTTCCCAAATGTTGGGTTTGTACACTGGCCTCGGATCAAGGCCAAGGGCTCCAAAAATTGGCCTCGAGGCTGGTCTCGGCACAACACTGGGTTGTGAGATGTCTTTTCTCAGATGCACTACAACTGGTTTGATTAACTGCAATAGTTATGTCTTCACATCGTAGATGATCAGTCACGACAGATTTTAGATATCAATATTTGAAGAGCTTATTTCCAAAAGGGGCTAGATCCATTTTTCATCAAATTTGACTTTTTTACATGAATCGATACAATTTTAGTAGCTCTATCAGATAACACAAACGAAAAGTTGAAATTCCCACCAAA
The DNA here is from genome assembly GCA_001188425.1 of Eucidaris tribuloides. NCBI lineage: Eukaryota > Metazoa > Echinodermata > Echinoidea > Cidaroida > Cidaridae > Eucidaris > Eucidaris tribuloides. The sequence goes on from JZLH01S0217372.1 coordinate 89,692, forward strand.
AAGTGGTAAGAAATGGGCAATAAAAATGACTTTATTTCCAAAAGGGGGTAGATCCATTTCAGTTTATTTCCAAAAGGGGTAGATCCAACACATAAAAATTAAGAAAATTCAAATAAAATAAAAAACCAATCACAAATTTCTTGTAAGTGTCGTTTTACATTTGCATTGTGGGGTTCTTTGGTTGGCTAAGTTGGTTTTACTGAGAAACCTTGCAATGTGGATTAATTTGATAAATTCATTTTAATTAAAATGTTATGGATCTACCCCCTTTTGGAAATAAACTAGAGTTTGTTTCCAAAAGGGGGTACATCCATTTTTTATCAAATTTCATTTTTCTGTCAAAATCCATATAATTTTAATAGCTCTATATCATAACACAAATGAGAAGGTGAAATCCAAGCTAAAAGTTGTAAAAGTGACAACTAAAACTGACTTTTACTTTGAAAATGGGGTACATCCATTTAGTTTATTTCCAAAAAGGGGTAGATCCAAAAAATAAAAATAAAGGCAAACATTTGAAGAAATTGAAACCTCACAGATTTTTCCTAAGTGTGGTTTTACATTCGAATAGTGGGGTACTTTTTAGTGTCAAGTTGGTTTTACGTAGAAACATTGCAATATGGGTACATTAGAAAACCTATTTTTTCTCAGAATGGTTAAAAGTGGATCTACCCCCTTTTGGAAATAAACTCTTCATTTGTGACTTGATAACTTTATGTTACTCAGCGTCAGACTGTATTATCTGATCATTTTGTTTTTCAAAATCATTTATGAGTACTACTATCATATAAGGTACAGTAGTTGGAATTTCACCTTCTAATGAAGTTCGATTCATAATGCAAAGTATGCAGAATTGTAAACGCCTGAATGACAATAACCGTAGCATAGGCGGGAACATCTAATCAATGTACATATTTTCTCAATAGCATGCTTGTGCATAGAACTTTTTATGCAGTGGAAATGTACTAGCCGTTACATTTGCAAGTAAAGACTGAGAAATAAAGTTTGATTTCTCACAATATACTGTGTTAAGATTTAAGAATTACATACATGTAATGCTTTTATTTTTGTATAAGGAATCAAATATCAACAGTCTTAGTTTTTAAAAAATAAATGGCAAGAAGAAAAACAGAGGATTGGTGCTGGCTAAATGGTGTCCTCATGTATTGGCACACATGAAATCAATATAAACAAATTGAAATTTGATTGTCTTTTGAATGCAAATACAGGTGGTAGCAACAGATATTCTATGGATAACTGTCGTGTACGATAAAGTCCAAACTGTTTTCACATAAAGAATTTAGGGGGGTGGGGGTGGGTCCTGTCAAGAGATCTAAATTCCATAGCATTACTGAGACAGATGTGTGCATGCAATATGTTAACACGTGCGTATGTAGCTACATGTATGGTTCAGATAATTAATTCACGTGGCAGTAGCTAATCAAGGAAGAAGCGTTTGTTTTGTGTAATTTGACACAAAATGGGTAGTTAAAATTAATTGTGTTCAATTTGTAATGGGTTCAGCATACACTACTGCATGATAATTTTTTTTACACAGAATACATAGGTATAGATTTTAACCTGTTGGCTACGGGAACCTGATGTGTCAAATATTAACCCTGTGGAAATTACACAATCGGATTAATACCAGTAAACTGTCAGTCTGTCACACAGTTTATTGCATTATTATAAGTAATGATTGATGACGTGTAACTTAATTGAAAAACTTTGGAAGCACTGACTTTCTGTAGCTATATAATTGTGGATGCCTCCAAAATGTATACAGCTTGAACAGCTGAACTAAAGTAATGAAAAACAACAACTATTATTTTGGTTGATATAGTACAGGAAACCGTGCAGAAAACATCTCTACTGCAAGATATGTACATGTATTTAAAATTATTTTTTTAACACCTTGCAGTTACTATTTGCATGATATTGTCACCCTTTTCATTTTCTTTCAGTTAATTGTGTGTTGAGAAGAAATCAGTCCGATGTGACAATTGATCCTGTAGTGTAGATGTAACAATTGCAAAAATAACAACAAAACTCTGTATATTACCATCATTTTTACCCTGAAATATAGTGTACAGAAGTTTCTTTTATACTTTGTATGCAGTTAAAATACTGTATGCTACTATGCTTTCAGTATTCACCCACTCCCCATGTTTCATTAAGTTATTCCCACTCAGTTTTCATTCGTTCATCAACTCTATGTATTTCTGATTTGACATTCAATCATTACAATCCTGGTTAATTCAACTGAGTTCCAAATTCAGTTCATTAGTGTGAACTATTTTCCAACACCTCACCAAAGATAATCACCTACTTAATCTAGAATATGTCACACATTTTATTGTAGTGTGAGTCCTACTGTTTCATGGATGTGTAGTTCACAAATTAATATTCTGTTCATTTATTTATATATTTTTATGTGAAGGTAAGGACCTGCAGTTAAGTACTCTTGTCTTGTTGTGCCAAGAATTTTTAGTAATCTTAATTTCATAAAGGTGAGAAAAACAATCAAAATTTTTCTTAATATCGATGTGTAAAGAATGATTGCAATGCAGTGCACAGAGAAACACTGAATAATTCGCAACTTACTGAATGCAAAAATTTTCACTTCCTGACATTTCTGTACAAAGTCAATGCAAATACAATAAAATCGCAAAAATATACTCTCGCAAATCCCCGTCTTGAAGCAAAATCGCGAAAATATATGGACATGAAAATTTATGGCGTATACAGTAATCTGCCTCTTTTCTCTTGTAGTTGCAAAACTTATTTTCAAATGTATTTAAGTTTCCTTCAAGCTGAAATAGTATAACCCACACCAAGATGAATAAACATGATGTTCATTGAATAAACTTTCTCAATGAACAGCAAAAAGAATGTATTTGAAGATAAGGAAAGCAAGTATTTTTTGGACAACAATTATCATTTTAAAGGGTTGTTATTGTTTATAACTCTGAATGTAAATCTGTCGTAGATTAATGCAAATTTGCTCTGTTTGAGTGTCTTCTTTGTAATTTCAGGTTTTAACTTCCCACTTTACTTGAAGGGTGGCAATTGGAATTAATGGCAATTTAAATCAATTGATTTAAATCATGATTTAAGTCACCCCTTCGCCCTTCAAAAAAACAAATGCCAATGCAGCTTAACTGTATTTTGGTGTTTGGAAAGTACAAAGCATCTATAAACTGTCTAATTATTCATAGATTATACTAAGTCTACACATTGGTCTGTTTTAAACTTTAAAGTGTATTTTTCATTACATGACCCCAAAAAGTTGTTAGTGCTGATTTGCTGATGGCAGTGTTAACCAAACTGTGTACAAGTGTGGTGAAATGTGTTGCAAAGACTGATTGATTACAATCTAGGTGTTCATTGGTCTAAGTTGCTGAGAGCCAGTCCATAAATACAGGTGATTGGATTTTCACCAACTGGTAGACCTTATGGACCTCAAATATAAATGGTATTAGCACATATGAACTAACGCTACTTTGGAGAGTAAAGAGCTCAGTGATGCAATGGTTACTGATGATTCCAAGTTGGTTTCTACACCTGCATACAGTAACATCTGAAATGACACTCGTCGGCATGAGATTCAGTTGCAGTAGGCAGTCAGTGTTGGGTCCCGAGACAGTTCAGCCGAGACGAGACGAGACCGAGACAATGAAGCGTTCGAGACGAACCGAGACACTTGTTTCAGAATCACCGAGACCGAGACCTGAGACCAAGACAATTACGCTTCGAGACCGTAGACGTAGACCTGAGACACTAAATGCCCGACGACAGTAAACGAGGCAGCTAGTTATGGTCCCTATGCACTGCGACGCATCTTTCTTCCATCATTCCCAACCTACGCTGATTGCAATTATAGACTACTAAACAGTTTAATTCATTACGATATCATTCATTGTGTCATCAAAATCATATTCATGTAGTCACGCATCATCATCATCAATCATCGAATCATTTCATAACATGAAAATGAGAGTTGTGGTGGGTGGGGGGTGCGGCCTGGCGGGACCATGCGGATGTGAATGTGTCCATTGTATCAAGAAGTAACCTACGTCGGGGTGGAAGGCTTGTATGATGTATTTATTTATTTTCCGATATAAAAAAAGAAATATAAACCTGGATAGCCCGTATCAGCGGTGCCTCATCGACACCACTGTTCTTACACGGGGTCGCAGAGTTACAATGCCCAATAAATATACAAATAATATAACATAAATAAACTACACAATAATCAAAACATAACGATAAGTAAGTACTATTTACAATAACAAGTAAAGACTTAATAATAATGTACATATTATCAAAAGCATCGAATTTCGTAAGGCCCTAAGTAATCCACCTCCTACCCCCAAAAGGTACCGTCATTACATTATCTTGGGAATATAAAATATTACATCATTATTATTATTATAGATAACATAATGATATACAAATTTATTATCACATCGCTATTTAAAACATTACTCATGACTTTATTCTTGAATGATGTACACTTGGAGTAATTATTTCATTTGGCAAAGAATTATATCATTAAATTCCTTGATAGCAAAATGTCGTTTTAGTGCTTTGGAATTGTTTTGGAAGTCGTAATTGTAAGATAATATCGGGCGATTTTGTGACGTATTGATTCAAAATGGACGTTGTACACGTAATTGGAGGTGAAGTCATGTAATAGTTTTAAACATCAATCACTTTGGTATTTTTAATCGTCTCTTCAATGTATTCGCATTGAAGAGAGTCATGAATTTGTAAGAGGATATATTTGCACTGATAATCAATTTTCAAACATTGTTCCGCATTACAGACTCGATTTTGTAATTTTTGAATGAAACTGGTATATTTAAAAAAGAGAGACTGAAGTTTTCCACATTGTGGATTTTCCATGAAAGTCAACAGAATTCGAGGAACTAGTATAACGTGGAAAACAGCATTTGAGGCAAGAATGAAAATAATCATGGCCTAAAAATTCCACACGAGGTTAAAGTTATAAAGATTTAATGAATAAAACTAAACCAAAAGATGCTGATAAAAGCGCCCCCCCCCAAAAAAAAAACCTCATGCAGTTAGCTGTTAAATATGTCCCAAAACCGAATCAAAACCCCATGGCCTAGTAAGCTGGACGTTATATGTGATTTTTAGCAACATCAAATTGGAAAATGCTAAGTACAACACGGGAAAAAACGAATTGACATTTAAAACGAAAACTTTGGCTTTAGTGAAAGGTACATGACCAGGGGAATGTGCATTAATGTAAGACCCAGCCAGGAAAGGCGAGGGGGAGGGGGGGGGTTATCCAGTATCGCACATTCTGCATGGAAAGGAAGTTAAGAGCCCCCCATCCATTATATAATATAATAATATATATAATACAGTGTGCCCAGAAAGAATCGCTACGATAGACGCTAAGTTCTTCACCATTATCCGCCAAAATGTCATTAAATTTTATTTACGTGGTTAGAAGCATCTTTTTCCAAATAAATATACCAAGATCATGATGTTGAGAGGGCGTTTTGATTCTAAGGGCCATTTTCGAGCATATGCAATCGCAGAAATTTGCCAATGTTCAAGCGGCGGTCATCGAAGCGCCGAGATATCTGGGCGTCCCAGCTGCCATAGCGGACAAACCGCAATGACATGAGCATAACCGCATCGTCTCATTAGAAAGCCAGGCATTCAGCCTTTGTCATTGACGGTTGTCGGTATAGTAAGGACTGAGATGCCAGAGAATCACGGCGTTTCGCATGACCGCCGCGTTAGAGAAATGGCTAATTTGGGAAATGCTATTGCCTGCCGAAAAATGGCCCTAGAATCAAACGCCTTACTCAAAATCAATGATCTATGGTATCATATTATTAGGAAAGAAGGTTCTAACCAACGAAATAAAAATTAATGACATTTTGCATGATTAAGTTGAGAGAATTAGTCCGATCATACTCGTAGCATTCTTTTCTAGCCCGACTCAGCAATCCAAAAGGCGCAAACCACTTTTCACTACAAGTTGCATGTTTTCATGATTTGAATCAGACCTCTGTCATGTGTATCCAAATAGCGAATAGTGTTTTCTTAAAAATATTTCAGACAATAAAAAAAAATTGATATGAAATATTTAATGCTTCAACCAAAAGGCCTATTCATTATTCAAGATCAGCAAAAGCCTAAATCCACTCTTCTATTCTTTACCCCTGTATTGCGCTCAGAGTGTGCCTGCCATTGTAGTCGTGACTAATCAGGAAAGAAGGACACAATTAGCCATTTCAGATGCATGAGCGAGAATCAGTGCGCATACCGTTATGTTGTTCTCATAGTACGTGTTGATCGATCGTTCTGAAATACGGCAATTTATGTGTCACTATACTCGACAGTTGAAAACGTTTGAATGTTTTGTGCAGTGGTTGACATTCTGTACCGATGTCTATGTGTAATTGTATGCTGATGTTGTCCAATACCTTCAATGAGATGAAATTGTAGGCTAACTGTATGATGCTTGCATGTATACGTTAACCAATCTTTTGAGTAATGTTGTCTATGGTGGTAGTAATGAAAAAAACATTGCACTGATGTTGTGTGTGTGTGGCGTGTGGGGGTGGGGAGGGGGGGGGGGGGCTGTGGTTTGTATGTTGAGACATGGTTTCTAATGTGTCAAAATGTCAGTTAAAAGGTAAATGACATCATTGGGGTAGTCCTCGAAGGGGTAAAAACTTAATTCTACGAATCAAAATAAACTAGTGGAGGGATTCTTGCTTGATAAATTTTGTTAGTCAAAAAGGTACTCATTTTAAATAATGGCCCATCAGTAATGCCTGTACAGACAGAATGTAAGTGTAGCCTCTAATAGGATTATTTCCATTGGGTGATCTAAAGAAAACAAATGCTAGTATGCTCAATGCTGATTGGCTAAGTAAACAAATTCAAGATAATATCCATTTCAGCAGTAGAATTAAAATGTTATCGGTGAGCCCGACCCATAAAATTATAACTGCTGGCCTGTTTCATTCGCTATGTCCCTTACGTAAACGAATCAAGAAACATCTCCCAGCAAGAGAGCCAGCTCCACTGTATACATGGTTTTCTTATTCAAAACGCAGTTTGGTTCTAAAGGCATTTTTAAAATTTCTCCTTATCATGTCATCTGAGCTTTAATTGTATCGGAACATTCTCTGACACATTTCTTGCAAATGACATAATTTACACAAATCGCCATTGACCAACACTCAAACAGGGACTCAATGATTTCTGCCAAAAGCGCTAAATCCACCAATTTCTGCAAAAGGCGGCTAATCCCAAAAAATGATAATTAAAAAAATATATATAAATCATGCCTGTATGCAGGATTTCTGACATACCATTTTTAATCTATAGTAATAGCTCTTTCACTATGCTAAATAGACTTGATGATTAAATGGATATAGAAGTATAGTGTAATATAATAATCATTCGATCTTTCGTCGAAATTCAGTCAAAAGGATTTAGCGCCTTTCTGTTCAAGCTCTCAATATATATAATACACACACACAAAGAAACACACACATAAACACAGAGCTGAGAGACAAACACAAACACATACTCAAGATATCTTAGCACAGTTCACAGAATTATTTGTGCGGAGTGACCTTATATGTTGATTTTCTTCTCTCTTCTGTGACAACGACTGTGAAAACAAACCCGCGCAGGCCACTGTCATTACATAGGTGTACACGCATCACGTGTGAAAAAAACGGTTAAAAAGGGTTGTTTTCAACGCCAGGCGATGCCGTTATTGCAGACGTGGAAAAGATAAAACCAGAAAAAAGGGTATATTTTAACAATGGTATCTTTTTTTTAAGACTTAGAATACGTTTTATACTGATCAACAGAAGCTTTACTTAAAAAGGATCATTTTCAGAGCTTGAAATTTTTTAGGAGTACTCTGAGAGTAACAGATAATAATTCTTTAAGGTACAGTTTGAAGTCGTACACGCGCGCATTGGTGTAACCCTTGTAGTGACAGGTTTCTTTGTTAAGTTGGTACCTATGGTTCACTAAAAGAGACAATCTACAGATCCTGTTTTTCAAGTATCCAACTCCTCTATCTCTACCTTTTGTACTCCTCACGATTTTAATAATAGTGCATTTAATGCGTGTAGGCTGGGCAAAAAGCAATGAATGCCCGAAGTGACTCGTCAAATTGAGCTGTTTAGGCTATGTCCGATGTCTCGGCCTACGAGACCGAGAGCAAGTTTCCGGTGGACCGGAGACCGAGACGAGACAATTAGCCATCCGAGACCGAACGAGACACGAGACACCACAAACACTGTCTCGAGAGCGTTTTCGAGACCGAACACACTCGAGACACCCAACACTGGTGCAGTAGTATGAAATGCTGTTCGCATAACAAGATAAGGACGTGTTGCAAGTTTACTAAGAGAATCCAAGTCATAGGCAGGACCCGTGAACTATTGGCAGGATCGTAAATCATGAGCTTTGTCAGTTGTTAGAAAGTAAAAGGGTGCAACTGCAAAAGATCAAATGTTTCATTTTACATGTCCTTTTAAGAAATTTACTCCTTTCATGTTTGTATAGCTGGATGGGTCAAAAATAGTTTAAGCCCTAAAAAAAGCCCAAGGGGGGGCAGCATTGGCCCCCCTACCAAATATTTATTCCAGGCCACGTTCCACAATTTTTGTCGAAGTTGACAAACTTTGGTGATTTTTCCTAAAATTTAGGCAAACATTTTTGGTGAAATAGTTAGAGTACCTGTGAAATCGTGTGGCCATGGCAACCACATTTTGAAGGTCATGTGGTATTTTTTGGTGTTTCTGCTATTTAGCTACATAGAAGAGTTACTGCCCTTTTTTCGCTATTCTATTTTCTAAAGATATGACATGAAAACGTATGTTCATTCATGCTATTTAAGAACATAATCAATGTACATTCTTGTTTTCTTTATTTGAAGGGTAAAATGGCGCGAAAAACAATAAAAAATAATATAAAAATTCAAAATTCATGTTCTGCCTTTTATTGTCTTTATTTTAATTTTAGTATTATCTGATTACAATTGATGTACAAAGTGCCAATCCCCATCAAAACAAGTTGCGCAGAATGAAAAAAAAATGCAGGTATTCAGGTTATTTTAACTCATTAGTGCAAACCAATCTATGCATAGTATTTTGCATACACCATACATTCCCACTATAGTAGGTAACAGCAAAAATGAACCCCAAACCGGTCAAAGTTACTAAAAATACTTATCTTCTATCTAAATAGTGATCTTGTTTTATTAGAGACAAATAATCACTTTGGGTGTAGACAATGCGATAATTAATAGACGAAAACTGGTGGCTTCTGAAATATTCTACAAAATCCATATTTCTAGGTTTCATCTATTATGGTGAATAGCACTCCCCATGTGAGACCTGAAATTTGAATGTGATTTTGGTTAGAGTTTTGAGTTGCTTTGGCAGTGTGCCAAATTTGAGAGTGATGGTCTAAACTAAAATAAAGTTTTAGAGAAGGGGCACAATGTGCCCCGCCCCCTCCCCCCCCTTGGCCACGGAGACCCAAATATAGGCTTGGGCTTTTAAGGTTAATGTGGTCCATTACAAAGGAATGCATGATATTGGACATGTTGCTTCTTGTTGGCAAATCTTTCTTGAGTCATACATAAATTGCTCTATTGCTACAGAATGACAATTCTAAAAGGGGGTGGGCAGAGTAATTCTGACATGCTGGCGTGGCTTTTCCTGCTGCTGAACCTAAAGTATATCATTCATAAAAAAAAAACACACGAGACTGTCCCGCATATTGAATCAAAATCAAACTGCAAATAATGTACCAATAATACATTTTAGTTGAGATGCCTTATCAATGATTGTAATCATGATTAACATCTCTGGAACTTGTTTTAGAGAGTGAATATAAATCCCATCATTTAGGAAAAAAAATTCGGTTTAATACATTGAGTTGAAAATATTCCTAGACATTGCAGCTTTAAATGTATCATTCATAACACTCTTTTCCTCTTTCAGGGCAAAAATCTTAAGAAAAACTTATATAAATGCCATTAAATGCTGTTATATCACAAATGTGGGCAAAGAAACCAAAATAAGAATAATAAAATAATAAAAAGTCCATTCTATATATGCGCACTCATAGCTATCGAGATCGGTCCTCTATGCGCTGGATATTAATACCCTGGTCAACATGGATACAGTTCTAGCCTGCACAAAAGTGTCACATTTCCACTCCCGGGAGGGTTCCTACTGAGCTGCCAAGTATACCATGCAAGCACAGACAAACTAATCATTCTCACCGCAACCGGGGTACACCATTATACTCCTGGGTGGAGAGCAGCAAAGCAGATTAAAAATGTCCTTGCTGAAGGAAGTTAAGCAGAATAAACGATGGAAAGAAAAATAAAGCGCATGGGGCAAAAATGTTATAGTTATCTATCAAAATGTGTATACACAAACAAAAATTGTGCAAAAAGAAGATAAAGATTCTTATTTTAGCACACCTATCGATAACTTGATCAAGAAATATATTGTCAGCTATTCGATGTGAAACCACAGGTAAATATTATTTTGTGTTACAAGTACAGTGATGTAGAGACATATACAAACACACCAGAGGATCAATTTTAATCGATACCTAGCATAACGCCAGAGTCACCTCCATAAAAGCAATGAATCACTCATTAAACTAGTCTTGTTAAACAAAGAGGGCAGTGCCATTTGTGCTTTTGCTTGTATGAACACCATTCCTTCTGCTTTGTAATAAAGTTGGTAACATAACAAACAACAATTTTTATGTAAGGCACAAATGGCGCGACTGTATTTCATCTGTCACAGGGAAACAAATATGTGTATGAACAGAGCCAGGGTTGCAGCCAACTTTTTTCTTTTGCTTTTTTTGCAAATTGAGCACCCCGAATTTCATGAAACTAGTCTGCTGCTTGGCCGTGAAAAATTAATTCCTCCACAACAATGGTTTGTAATCTAGGTTGAGTCTAGGTTTTAGACCGCTGGATAAGTTTCACCTACGATTTAATTGGTAAAGGCGTCCACATTAGCAAAGTTTTGACAAGCCAAACGAAGTGGTATGTTAGTTTTTTTAACTTAAGCTTTGATACAGCAACATACGCATTTCACTAGATAATTACCTAAACAGGTCTGCATCAGACCGAGTGTAATTGCCGGTTAAATTCAAATAAGCTGAGCGACTTGTGCGTTCATCTGTATGGAATTGTATCAAGAGTTAGTTTCAAGATACTTGAAAATTTCAGCCCCAAGCATTTGTGAAAGTGAAGAATACATCTACCTTTACATAAGGAGATGATCGTAAGTAAAGATACCAATCTCCAATGATTAATGATAATTCTAATGTCCAAGTTGCAGATTCTGCACCAAATAGACACACATAAAGTTCATAGAGGTTAAATTGTCTGGCATGTAAGAGTTTGAACCATGAAAACTTCCATTGTACAGTATCTCAAATGCTAGATAACACAGATTCTCAATCTCACTGAGGTGTTTGTACTGTCAAAAATAATAGCAGTCGTAAAAACGTGTATGATATAGTTGCTCATCACCAGATGTCCTGCCGAGTACATATTGTGAAAATGATAGAACCGGCCAAGCAGAATTACATTAATACAGAACAAGTAAGTTCTGGTAAAAGACAATAGGACCGCCACGACTCTCAAAACCAAACAAAAATCGCGATCATTAATCTCTGTAAAACCAAAAATGGTGATTTGGGTTGAGCAACTCAAATTTCCAAGTTTGTCTAATCTGAAAAGAATATATCTGTTCTCTCACCATCAAAATTTGTGCCTTAAAACGAAAGTCTGAAACGCGGATTAGTGACCAAGTTTCTGGAGCCACATTTCGGGACATGTGCTTTCACATGGCGCACTTGAGTGACGGAATTTTAAATCCCCTTTCTGCCCTATTCTGCGAAGCGCACCTCTAACTCTCACCGGTTTCAACAATTTGAAAATAGGTTAGGAATGTCCAATTCCAACATGTTATATATCATATTTAAAACAAAGAGCTAACCTTTGAAATAATGAAGAAAAGTGAAAATTAATGTTGGCACTACTTTTGGGGTTGGAGGCTGGCGGCCACATATTAATAATAAAAGAAAATCTATGTTTGTTAAAAACGAAGAAAAAAAAAAAAAAAAAATTTTAAATATAGCATAATCCGTCAATCATGATCGTACCTCGTCATATAAAGGTAGGATAAAGAAACAAATTGCTAAGTAGACTAAACTTTATAGTCCCTTTCCGTATTTTGAGGACAGACTGTGGCATATAATTAACAGCAAGCTGTGCACAGGCCTTCTAATTGATCTTTATGCGACATAACCGGATTAAAACGATTACTAGCTACACACTACAGTATTTTCTCCGGCGGCCGACGACAATCATGAGTCAGCGCAATCTTGACAAAACAAGAAGGCACATGAGACGGGTGAGGAATGAGGGTGGTGGGGTTGGATGGGATGGGGTGCAGGATGACAAATGTGACAGGTCAACAAAACTTGTCGGAGAATAAAAAG
>JZLH01S0217392.1:0-15633 GCA_001188425.1 Eucidaris tribuloides
TCTAATTTAATATTAAATGAATTTCGCAAATTTGATGGTTGTTTTATCGCATATGAATTCTGGGAACATTTTATGTAATAATTCAAATGAAGTTGTTGCATGCTGCTTTTTCCATCAAACTCCTATGGGTTTTACTGTGGGTTTGGACTCCCATTCTCCCAAAGATACAAAGGATATTAGCTAAAATAATTTGTGATGCAAAGATCTTCAACTCTCACAAAAACTAGGAGCAGAAAGTTTAATTTGAATAAATAAATTATATTAGATAAAATGCATTAGACATTCACATTACAGTTACACCAGTAAAAACTGAACACCATTTGATCAAGCTTAAAATGTCAGAAACCCATGTGCACCAGAGAAGTGAGACTAGGACTTAGTGACTTCTGATCGGCACAGGCAGTTTTGCAATTAGTGAGGACTAGCCAGGGTCTGGAATCCAGACTACTGTCACACAACTTGAGCAAATGGCCTTTCAAAGTGTAATTACACAAATAATTCTTTGTTAATTTGAAAAAAATAAAGATACTAGGTATATGAAACCAAATTTTCTAATGCTTCAAAACTTATGTATTTTCCTTTTGCTGGATCAAATCAGAACATAAACATGGTTATGTACAAATCAAAAACATGAACTTTAAATTGAATTAGACATCACGTAAGGTCTGTGAGTACCAACGTGTGATGTCACTCTGTTTCAGAAATATGTGTGGACAATGGCGGAACCAGGTGCAGCACATCACAGCTGGTTGTTTCTACCAATAGGAGAGCTGCAGTTGCAGTTGTGGTTTGACTATTGTCCCCACATAATTCTGAACCAGTTTGACATCACTTCTGCTCTCTATCAGGCCCCTTCAAATTAATTACTTGTTGATCATCCCTGCCTGCTTCCTTTTTGGCATCTGCCTCCATTTTTTGATATTTTGATTTTCATTGACCCTCCAAAAAGATAACATATGAAGACGCATGATTTTTGTCACAACTTCCAAGAATATCAAATCAAATTGTCATACAAAGAAAATTTACAGCCCCCAAATCGACGAGACTTCGAAGACAGAAATTAGCTAGCAGATGTTAAATCATACCACATAGTTTGAACAAGGCAGCCATCATCGGAAAAATATCAAATATCAAACAACATGGTAACCCCCCCCCCCCCCATTTAAAAAATACCCAGACGACCAACAAGTAATCAATTTTACGGGGCCTTAGGCAGGTAGACGTTACTCACTGTAGATGGCATCCACTTTTTTCTGGTCTAGGGGTTTCTTGGGCTCAGCCTCTGCATCTCTGGTGCTCTTCCCACCCCGCAGGTTGCTGTTCTGTAGTGTGTCCATCGAAAACAGGAAGGGCAACAGTCGACGGGCGAAGGCTGTGGGTTTGTCCAGTTTAGCCAAAATATTCCAGGCCTCTCGGTCTATGTAGACTCCTGTCCCAGGATGTAGTTCAACCTGAGAGAGGTGAGATTCAAAGCCAACATAATCATAGGTTTAGTCAATCTGACAAATTCGCCATCACTCTTTCACAAAGGTATGGTATTGTCACAGTACACATTAGAAAACATATCAAACTTACCATACCAAAACAGTGCGGAAACTGGAAAGTCATACTGTGATATTCAAGTCATCAGCAAGTAGATATTACTATATAATGTACATCACCAATGGAAAAATGTTGTGGGGGGGGGGTGTTATACCCCTGCCAAACGAAGTTTGAAGAGGGTATATAGGAATGAGCGTACAGTCAGGCAGTCGGTCAGTCCGTCCGTCCGTCCGTTTCAAAACTTGCGGATAAACTACTTCCTCAGTTTTTGACCAATGCTAATAAGATTTGGCACACACATTGGTCTTGAGGTGGAGATGTGCAAGACATGATTTTTTCAATGTTTCCGTAACTGTGTTGCCATGGTATACGGCATACTAGGGCAATAAGTCAGGGACGTGAGAGGGCAGGGATCATTTCTAGTTATCTGTTAATTATTAACAGGTGCTTACTTTGTCTGCCTTATTCCTGCTGGATCCTTGTCTTCTGCCTGGTGAGGGACTGGACACTGGTTCCTGTTTCAATGACTTGCAAGGACTAGTGGGCGTCGCCACTTTCTTCTCCACCTGGGTCTGTTTCATCTGCTGCTTCAACTGCAAAATACACAGAAGGCATGACAAAAATGATGATGATACTACTAGTACTACTACTGCCTTACTACTACTCATTGGTGTAAATCTGTGATGTCATCATATTCATCTAGGGGGATGGTCTATTCATTCATCCCCCCTAGATGTATATGATGACATCACAGATTTTTGCCAGTGCTTCTATTACTACCTCTGCTGCTGCTACAACAACTTCTGCCACTATTGCTGTTACTTCTAGTATTACTACTACTGCTACTACTACTACTACTGCTGCTGCTACCGGTTCTACTTTTACAGATACTCATCATCATTACCAGTATAATGATGATGATGATCATATAATAAATTAAATTTTGACTGATGAAAACAAAATATGGTAGTTTAAAAGGGGCTATGGTTGTTCATATGCTGCACATGTAGTTGATAGGTTTCTGCTCCTTAAATAGCTGCTCATTAGCCACATATGGCCTGCCAGATGATTTAATCCAAACTGGCAAAAATATCAAGTGAGAGAAGAATAAATTGAAAACTGAATACATAATACGGTGGGACGAAAAATACCCTTTTTCCTCTGATCGACTTGGAACTCTCAGGGCAATTTCCTTGGGTATAGACTATTATTATCCTAAAGTATCAGTAAGTTCAAAGGATGTTTCACCCAGGCAGTAAATCTTCACGAAATGGCCATATAGCCCTGTATTAAGAGCATACAGAGGTTTATATGTTTTTGCCTTATAAGATATTACTCTCATTTTAAGTGTGTGTACCAACATTGATACCATATAATTAACATAGCATTACCTGTACAATGTTCCTCTAGATGTACAGTGTTTCCAACACAAGGGCAGTGCCAGGGTAAAATCTTGAAGGGGGGGGGGGGGGTCAAAAATGTATTAAAAAGGCACTCCTTAATTATGAATTACACTGGCAAATCGCCCGGTCCGGTATTTCTAATTTTGGAAAATATCGGGGAGGTGATGCCCTCCGAACCGCACACCCCCATGGGCGGAAAATTGTGGGGGGGGGGGGGGAAAGACCATGGAGATATCCCCCCGATGAATTTGAACAGATCAGGGACAAAATTATCTGACATGGTCCCCCCCCTCCCCATCACATTTGGTCCCAAGCATATCGCAATGTTTAGAAAAGTTTCTGTCCCATGCACACCCCCTCCCACCGTATGGCCCCCCACTGTTCGCGTGTCTAACACGGAGCCGGCAACCCCCCGTTGTAGCTATTGGAATACAAGTTTGTATAGGAGAGCATCATGCCAACTCCTTGTTTTTTTGGTTGGTTTGTGCCTTTTTAGACGCAAATGCAAGGGTACATTGCGTGGGGATGGGTTTGAAACGTGCACAAAATATGAAAAAAAAAGAGCCTGACATTTACTGAATATAACTACTGCAAAACCCAAATTTTTAGACTTTTTGAGAATTTCAGGGGGCAGGCTGGCCTTTATCGCCCCATTGGCCTGACCCTGTACCATTTCAATTCCAAGCATTTATACTTGTTATAAGCATATAGCAGACAACTAATCCTTTTAAATGTTCCTGTAATTCAGATGTACACAGGCGAGGAATGGAGGATTATGCCTTGCTTAGGCATCCACTCAAAGGCATCAGACTCCAGGGAAAATGAACGACCAACCCATATGGGTTGTAACTATGGTGCATCATGACACGCCCCCCCGCCCTTTGTCAACTATTTGAATCTATATGTAACCTAATCACATTGTGCAAATGTAGAAATGTATAAGATTCCAAATTAAGTCAATTCGAGTCGTCTCTGGTTTCTCTCGTGCCTCTAAAGTTGAATGAATAACCAATAGAAAACGTGCGCAATAGCTAATGCAGAAAACAAAGCAAGTAAATGTTCAATCAGGATTTACGCGCACCTGAGAAAAAAATCCAAGAAGGCTAGCACATTATATCCCGACTCACGCAAAATACAGTTTTGGCATAATTCAGGCGCCATTTTCATTTCTTAGTCTGATTTTGGTATATAAGTGCTATGTTTTGGGAAATGCAGTGAACAGATTTGTCCGTGTTCATTTAAAGAGTGTAATGATAAATTGATGTTTTGTGATGATTCTATCAAAATGGTGGTTATCTAGGATTTTCGCAGGGTTTTTTGGAAGGGGGGAGGGGCAAGGGCAAGTCGCGGATTACCTTTTTTATCCTAGCTTTTTTTTAAATACGCGCTGGCTACAGGACATATTATGGTAAAATCACGCTCGTGTCCGTCTGTCCCGTCCATATATAACTTTTCCTTGTAAACGTAACGCCAATACTTACAGTTTTAACTTAACCTAGCGCTCATTATAATTTGGTGTGTATGATATCAAGCTGGTCCCGGAAGCCTATGGATTTTGAGGATCGAAAGGTCAAAGGTAAAGGTTACAGTGACGATGTTTTCATCTTACCCTTGTGAAGTCCTTGTAACTGCGATAAACTTCAGTTTAATTAACCGAGCGCCTCATATAATTGTTTGGTATTATACTAGCATGGATCCGGAGCCTGTTGATTTTTGAGGTCGAAAGTCAAAGGTCAAAGGTCAGTGACATGTTTTCATCTACCCATTGTGAAGTCCTTGTAAACGCGAAACTTCAGTTTAACTTAACCTAGGGTATCATATAATATTGGTGCTGTATGATACTGCAATGGATCCCAGGAAGCCTATTGATTTGAGTCAAATGGTCAAAGGTCAAGGTCACAGGTGTACATGTTTTTCATTTTCCTCGTTACAGGCGGGCGTATTATGTGGGCTCGCCCAGCGACACTCTTGTTAAAATAATGGAGTCTTTACAAATTTATTCTCATCAAACTAGGTTCAATGTGCATAATGTGAAAAAATTTGTCCTCTATAGCCAACTCCATATTCGGAAAATGTGGCTGTAGTTGCCGACATATGGGTTAGTCCCATTCAATGTAGGGCTTAGAGACCGCCAGAAGACGAATTGGAATGAATTTGAATGTTAAAAATGTACATATATTATGCATTCGTATGTTGGCACATTGTAAAGAATTAACTCACAAATTTGACTGACAAACGAAAGAGGGCATGATGTCGCCTGAATAGAACTTGTACTCTAAAAGCTACAATGTGGGTTGGCTCCATGTTGTCTCAGCTGAAAGTGGACATAGCGGATATCCTCCAGGTATGTTAGACAGTGGGTGGGGCCATATGGTGGGAGAAAGGTTGTTGGGGTGCAGAGGGGGCCATCCCCTCTCCCGATATTTTCTAAAAAATCAGAATCAGAGGGGATTTTGCAGCGTAATTCATAATAAATTAAGGAGTGTTTTTACATTTAGAGCACACCCCCCCCCCCCCAGATTTACCGCTGGCATGCCACGGTTTGGAAACACTGTACATCTAGAGAAACGTGTACAAGTAAAGCTATTGTTATTATGTGGTATAATGTTGGAAGTGAAAAGTGGTAGCACACACTTAAAATAGAAGTAATATCGCTTGATAAGGCAAAAAACATAATAAAACCCTGGTATGGGCCATTTCGTGAAGATTTTACTACTGCTCTGGGTGAAACTATCCTCCTCTATATACTTGTCGGGATAATAATATGTCTATACCCAAGGAAATTTCCCTGAGAGTTCCAAGTCGATCAGAGAAAAAAAGTATTTTTCGTCCCACCCTAATACATAATAGTTCACCAAATATGGAAAAGTCAAGAATTTGATACTGCAATGTAGTATTTTTTTAAACACTGTAAATTTTGATTTGTTTCTCAGGTGAAACTCCCCCCCCCCCACCCTAGATGGGTCAATTCATGTGTGTATTTGAACAATATGTTCTTGTAAATAAAGTTTCTATATTTAGCAGTGTGTATGCCTTCATGGGAGTGTGTTAAAATTGAGGCTGAGTCACGTTTACCGTTTACCGTTTACACGCCCGTCAGAGGGTGTAAACGTTTACAAATTTCCATTTAAGTGTAAACGATTTTTACCCTTTTTTTCTATTCAAAAACAAGACATCCAAAATCAAACTCCACAATTTCTTTTCATTCAGGGATACTGAATTCTCAGTCTGATTTTGACTTTGTTAATTTTTGGAACACATTCGCAACTTATAAATCTTAATACCCCAGAAAATCCTGGTTACTTTTTAACATGATCAGGCCTTGTTAATAATGTCAGGCGGCACATATTTATGTCAATCGATGTCCGATTAATGAAGCTAAAATCGGATATTGATTGACACGACATGTACCTTTAAAACAAGTAACAATGTGTTAAACAATGCCTGAATAACATCGTCAACAACATGTAATTGGCGGTTATTCAGAGTGTACTGAATTGCCACGCCAATTTTCATTTTGTTAAATCTTGGAACACATTCGCAAATTATAGATTTTAATACCCCAGAAAATCCTGGTTACTTTCAAACATCGATCAGGCCTATGTAATAATAATATATCGATCGATCGATTAATCGATGTCTGATTAATGAAGCCAAAATCGGATATCGATTGACACAACATGTGCCTTTAAAAACAACTACCAGTGTGTTAACAAGGCCTGAATAACTTTATTATATCATGTAGTTGTTAACTGGCATTAAATTTTCCTATGTGAAACTTCTGAGACAAATTTGCAACTTATACCCAGCAAAATCATGGTTACTTTCAAGCACTGTTGAATGCTACAGTTAATTAATACTTACGCCCTCTATGGTGACATTGAACCAGTGTTTTAGACTGTACACCAGTCTCTTGATTACTTGTTCTGCTAGATTATGTACATAATATTGTATACACTCTAGCATAAAGAATAAAAAACAACTGGTGCACAGGGTACACAACTTTGCATTTAATCGATTGTAAAAATGTGTGTAGTACAGTTCGAACTCGATTAACCGGCTACATTGGGACCAGCAGCCATTCGGATAAGTGATATGGCCGGATAAGAGAGATAATGTACAAACACAGTATAGGGGGGAGGTACACATGTCATAAGTTGTTGTATACACAACCCAAAGACCATGCACAAATTGCAACAGACCTCCCACATGAGACACTTTATTTACTGTCCCTGATAGCCAGCATGTTTCTGTGTACACTTCTGATAAAGGTGTATCAATTACAGGTAATGACTGATAAGCCCATTGTCCGGATAACAGAGATCTCCGTATAATCGATGGCCGTTTAACCGAGGCCGAACTGTACACTGTTACAGGACACTACAGAAAGTAACCACTGCTTTTATTGGTGTTGAAGTAGATATATAAGCAGAACTTTTTTTTAGTGAATAGTCTTTTCTTTTGAGCCGTACCAAGAGCATTTCAGACAAAGAAGCATATGCAGAGTTAATAGCTAAACTGTACACGTTTCTGAGTGCGCACATGAAATCTCACACCGGCTTATTAGAAAGGAGATCATGCATTGCACTGCATTCCTATTCCGATCCTTTGTGTAGGAGTAATCCGGTTTGGGGGGGGGGGGGACGTACATGTACTTCATCGATCTTTGGATCGATCCTGATTTTTTTTCCGATCGGCAGCACTACAACTTAATACTTTGCAAAATACCGGAAAAGGGTCAATATCGACTAATAACTCCTGACATTTGTTTTTGACATAGATTTGCCGACTTGAAAAAATCGTTTAATCCGTAAACGCCCGTTTAGGAGCACCGTTTAAACGGAAATTTTATTAAACGGGATGACTCAGCCCTAGTTAAAATTCAGTGATATGATTGGGAGAAATAAAAATGTTGTTAAAACCAAATTGGTTGAAAGATATACCAGTCTATACACCAGCAGCTGGAGTGTATCTCCTAGCTGGAAGGATTTGTCTTGAATTTGTTTACTTAAAGTGCAAGTTTTTGTCTTGAATTTGTCTTGAATTTGTTTACTTAAAGAGCAAGTTTAGTTTTGGCGATTTTTCTTTTATTTGAAAGCTTTATGCCCAAAGGTCATATCACACCAATAACAGATTCTGAAGGGTGAATGCATTGCTCAAGTTTATCTGTTTGGACATAACCCCCATTGGGTGGCTACTATAGACAAGTTTTACTCACTGTGTTCTAATTCTACCATTTTTAAAATATATATTTTTGCCTATCAATGTATCATAATTTAATGAAATCAGATGTCTTACCATTTCTGCCTCATGTTTCACCATGCTAGTCTTCCTTCCAGGCCTGACCACCCTCCGTCTGTTTCCTGTGTTTGTGTTTATGTTTGATGCTGACTGGTTCACTTTGACCCCATTTTTCCTGGCTACTTGCCTGCATACCCAGAGCCCTCAAAGCTATGGCATGTACCTTGGGGAGTTCTGACAGAAAGAAAAATAAGACACACAGATAAAATGCAAAATGTCTCTCAATCACTTATTTCCAGTTAATCAAACATTTAATGGTTACAGAAGTGTGAAATTACTAAGGAAGAGGATTCAAATCCTCTTTGAATGTTAGATACAAGGAAATGGTTTTTGATTTTTCGTCGTTCCTCACAACCATATGAACATTCAACTATACATGGAACCATGAGCAGTTTCTGAGTATAAATTTGGGACCAGTAATGATGACAGCTTAAATGAACTCAACTCACAGTAATCTCAGGGAACACAATAAAAGGATGTATTTTTTAGGAAGTTAAGGAATTTCGGGTAGCACACTATCCTTGTACTATTTTACGAAGTCTAATACAAGATGTTGTTACCTTGTAATTGGTGGTGCATGGTTTTGGGAATTGGTCAAAAAACCGAGACAGGAAGACTTGAACGAACAAGGAAATTTGCTGAACGAATCATTCATACCATGAACTTCCAATGATCAACGTTTTATAGAGAGCAGATTCTAATGAAGATCCATAAATTATCAAGATCTATCTCACCCACTGCTAGATCTTGTTCAAGATACAACGCGATCTGGGGGTTATCCGCCTTACTGTTCCTAAACGTTCGCTGCAGATCAGCAATCATTTGTTCTCCAAATGCAATTCCATCTTCAAATAATTCAGTGAAACGCTGATTATGAGTGAATGTTACATGTATATATAATTTATGCAATATGTGTGTGGTCCACTTCAGTCAACAATTTCTGCTTATACTTCTTATCTACCTCTCTCCTTATCTTTTGTCTTATCTAAATTTATCATCCCTGAGCCACCATGCGTATGCTTTCTCTGTTTTACTATATGCAGCTAACTTGGTTTTGGCATATATGGATTATTCAATATCTCACATAATATGTAGCATATTTCAGGGCGGCAAGAATTTGTATTTATCGGTTATTGATGTACTCAGGTATTAATTAAGCTTTTGACTTTTGTTGCTGCTGTCGTACGTGATTGGGTGATTTATATTTTTCCAGCTCCATGCACTTTCACTTCAGCTATTACAAAATGATTTTTCTACGTATTTCATGAGTTTTGGATATTGGTGGAGATATTATCCGTAATCATTTTTTGCAGACTAATTGGCTTTTTTTTGCTTTGCTTGCTTTTAATTAGCTTTTATTGCATGCAGTCTATGTTTCAATTTTTTCATTGTAATTATCTTAAAATATAAGTGTATGCAGTTGTTTGCAATACTTACAATTATTGGACATCTGCATCACCATCCCCGTCTTGCATACACTTAACTTAGAGTGATGGCATAATTTAAAGCTAATAGGGTTATTCAATTAAACTGCTTTTACAGTGGCACATGTTTTCTTACACATTGCAGGTTCTTCCTTTGGAGGCTGTGTATGTTTTTGCGGTGGTAGCTGTGTGGGCCGGCGCAGCTGATTTGTGTGCTCACATGGTGACGGCCCTGCACGGTTTTACGCAACACGATTTGGCGGTGTATATTGTCGTGTCAATTTGGAATTTACATACACCTGTTTTACAGGGGGTAGTCCTGGGTGTCTGCCGTTTCTGTTTCGGTTTGGTTTCTCCCGGGTTGCGGCGATGCTCGAGTGTCGCGCCGCACCGGATGGGGGCGCTGCCCGGTGGTTGCTGCCCGAATCTCCGCGACGCGATCGCTGGTGATCGATCGCCTCGCTCGGTGTGGTTGCGAGTGTTCCGGTGTTGGCTGCGGCTTGGAGGGTTGAGCCGGGATGCGACGGCGGCTAGAACTACACTAATAGGGGAGCTGTTTGTGTCGTATCTGCATAAAACTCCAAATATATAAAGATTATGCTCTAGGGCACTAGATCTTGCATGTACTTATTGCACAGTTTTCCGCTTATCATTATTTGAGAATGTGAGGTATTACTATGGGTTTTATAGTGGAGCAATCTACTATTTGTTATTCATCTGGCCTTTTATTCATATATCAATATTACAATTACTGACAGAACATAGTCACCCATCCTCTGGTCAAGGCCTAACTTAAAGTAGTGGGCATATTTAAATTATAGGCTATTCGGCAGTTTTTAAGCTTGCCGTTTACAGATGCACATGTATTATACATCGCGAGTTCTTCTGTGTAGGCTGTGTATTAATTTGCGGAGTTGTGTGGTGTGTGGGCCGCGTCAGCCTGGTTGTGTGGATCACATGGTTACACGGCCCTGTCATCTTTACGCGTACGGATTTTGCCGGTGTATATGACGTGTCCAGTTGGGAATTATACGTACAGCCTGTTTTCAGGGGAGCTGTCGTATCTCGTTTCTGCGTTAAAATGTCAATAATGGTAAGATTATTGCTCTAATGACACGTAAATCTTACACTGTACTTAATAGCAACATGTGTTTTGTGTTTTTTCTTTTTTATCATTACTGCAGAATTGGTGAGGCATTAGGGTAATTATAGTGGACAACTACTATTTAACTTGTTTCACTGACCTTTTATCAGGGTTTACACAAATGTGGTAACAAAAGGGGTCTGAATATGTTGCAATATGTTGTCTTTGTTCTTTTCTTTGTAGCATGTACCTCCTTTTGCCACGGTGACGCTTTCTTTTTCCGAGCTTTTACCCTCCTTTCCCCTCTGTAATGTCTCTTTTCTTTCCCTCTTAATCCTTTTCTCTTCTCTCTTTCTTTGTGCAGTGGAAGAGGGGTAACACACTCACATGTATTTGCCTATATTATTGCTCAAGATTTTTTTTTATAGGACTCTTTCTCTTTATTCTTACCATCTGTTCTCTTTCCTATCTTTCCGGCCTCTCTTTTTTAGCTCTGGTTAATTAATGACAGTTAATTGTATTTCTGATTATAGTATGTAATTGTTATTCTGTCTGTAGTTCATGTTTATGTTTATGTATGTGTATGTATTTATTTATCAAAGCCAGTGGAGGGCAATTTTCTGTATTTTTAAATCAGATAATATAAAATCTTGAATCTTGAATTCTTGAATCTTGAATCATTAACTGTGCTCATTTGCACAATTTGATCAACTTGGTAGGTAGACTGTCTCATTCATGAAGCTAAAGGTCACCGAACGGTCAAAGGGTCACTGGCAGGCCAAACGACCCTTTTGAGCCCAATGCCAATTTTTGGGTAATATCTATTAGTCCCATACTTGCTCCCATTTGCACAATTGTGCCAAACTTGTGGAGCTGGTCTCATAGAGGCTGAAGTCACCAACGGGTCAAAGGTGCACTGGCAGGGGTCAACAACCTTTTGAGCCAATGTTAATTTCGTGGCGGCAAGTTTTAATTATGTGTCCAATAACTTTGGGCCCCATTTGCCGCAATGTGACTAACTTGGGTGGTATGAGATTCTCATAGAGAGTAATATCACCGAAAACGTCAAGGTCATTGGCAGAGTCAACAAACCTTTTTGAGGCCCAATACTAAGTTTTTTTAAGCAAGTTTCTATTAATGTCGGCGAAAAAAGAAAACAAAAGACGCCTGGCCACTACAAAAATCCAAGGTGGCGTCATTTTCTCAAGATGGCTGCCAGATGAACCACATCATTTATAAAATATTTGCCAAGTTTTCTGTTGAAATGTGGGTCAAAATTGAGTTAAATGCTAAGATTTTTAGACCCTTCTACCTGTGCCGACAGTGAAAATGACTTTTACAAAAAATCTGATATGGCTGCCCCTTATCTAATATGGCCCAAATACCGATGTCATGCAACCTACATATATTCGTCGTCGATATGTCGAGATGTTTTGATTGATCCAACCCTTCTAATTCAGAAAAGCTATGGCATTATTTTGTGTTAACCCTATTATTCAACAAAAGTAAACATAAAATTGAACAAGCGTAACAGTATCTGCCCAATAATCTCTTAGTCAAACTTTCAAATGACATACACAAGAGCTGATTAAAATGTATAATTTCAGGGAGTCTAGTTGATCCAAAATATATTATATCAACAATCACTTTACCCAGTGTATCCTGCATTCTTCAACCCTTCAACATAAAAGTTATTGGTCACTACATGAAAAAAACCCTATCAAAGAGTTAACGGCTGATGCAATTAAAGTATTAAAATCCCCTTCCCTTCCAAATCTTGAACCTGAGAGATTCTCTCTACGTTTCCTGAATTCGAGGAATCAATATCAAATTTAGGTAATTTGTTTTCTTCTTTGAATAAATACTTCAAACTGTATCAACACTTTTAAACGAAAACCTCTCAGCAATACAGAACTATGGATGAGTGTTTCACGCCATGAGATCACTATTCACGTTTACATCCTGATCTTTAGCAACGTCATGACGTAAAAATGGCCTATCATGTCAACTTTATTTTCCAATCAAAAGTAAAACTAAAAAAAATATAAATAATCTAATCTTAACTCCTGTATGAATTGAATGCTAAACTACCCTTTTATACTATCCATTGATGCAACATCGCACCATGGTGCCTGACAAAATTTCAATCACAGGCAACTGTAGAGCGGTGTGTAGGCTTAGTCCATTCTTCACACATCTGCATCTTCTACATCATTCCTTTTAACCGATTTAGAAAAGTGTCGGTCTTCCCAACCCGCCATCGGACAATATAACTACGCTGTGTTTTTTAAACCCAATTTTAATTCTTACACCTGCTCCCCATTTTGCTGTAAACTAACTGAGCGCTGTTCACCATTAACCCCAATCCTTGTTCTTACGAAATAACATTAACAATTTAATAATTTTCTGACTTAAAGGAAATCTAATCTGTAATGGCGTGGGACCATTTTCATTAAAGAGGCCACTTCTTGGTTATCTTGACATATGAATAAAACTTGGACAAAAATAAACCGACCTAAAAATAGAAATTAATGTTCTGAAAACAACACGAGACGCAAGACAAAACATATTTCAGATAGAGGCACGTAGAAAAGTAGCATTGGCAGTCTGTTGTCACTACGGTAAACAAGTGAACAAGGTGATGGCCCAAATGTGTCTCGTCTAGTTTCGCAGTACATTCAAACTTGCTAAAAATGTCACACTGGGGTTCAAAACTTTTTTTGACCCCTGTCCTGCGACCCTTTGACTATTGGTGACGCGTCCAGCTTCATAATTAGACATCCACACCTCAAGTTCGTCCCACAATTGGGTGAAAGGGGCAAAATGTACGGGACATAAATTGGAAAGTTCTATTCAAACATAACATTGGTCAAAAAAGGTCTTCGACCCGCTGCCAGTGACTTTGACCCTTTTGGTGAACTTTCCGATTCCTATGAGACATCTACCATCCAAGTTTGGTCACAATTAGCAAATTTATGGCAAAGTTATGACCATAATAGAAACTTGCTTAAAAAAGAGACTCACAATGGGGCTCCAAAAAGTCATTGACCCAAGTAACCTTTGACCTTTTGTGGTGACCTTCAGCTCTCTATGAGACATCTACCAACTCAGAATTTGGTCACAAATATGCATTGGGGGGCACAGATAGAAACTCACTAAAAAACTCAACAATTGGGCTCAAAAGGTTCATTCGACGACCAAGGTGACGTTTTGACCCTTGTGACTTATTAAGCTCCTTTTAGACTCTAACACAACCACAATTTGATCACAATTGTGCAATTGGGGGCAAACATATAAACTTCCTCAAAGAAAGTAACAATTGAACTCCATAACAGGATCATTGAACCATGGCCAATGACGCTTTGACCTTTGATGACCCTTGCTCCTATGAGAACACTCTAACCCACTCAAATTTGGTCAGCAACTATTGCAATTGGGGGAACAACATGATAGAATCACTAAAAAAAGCCTACTCAACATTGGGCTCAAAAAGGTCCATTGACTCCAAGGGACCTTTGACTCTTGGTGACTTTTAAGCTCCTTTTTGACATCTAACGCACCAAGTTTGTATCAAATTGTGGCAATTGGGGCAACACGATATAAACTTGCTCAAAAAGTAACTTGAACTGCATACAGGTCATTGCCTATGCCAAATAACCTTTGACTTTTTTGACTGCCTTTTGCTCCCCACCCAAAGGTCAAATTGGAAATTTTACTCATTTTGACCCAGGCATCCAACAACAACATTGGCAAATATACCTCATAATTATGTTGTCCCTGGCGCCATTTGAAAATGGCCGCCATCTTGGATTTTTTATCCCGTGGCAGGATCTTTTTTGAAAGAGTACCTTGACTCTTATATTCGCATCCAAATTTCATGCTTGTATCATCAACTGAACGATTTATGCTCAAAATCGCTTTTTATCTGCTCTCACTAATACGCCAGCCATATATCCAGGGTTGTTAGCACTTTAATAGCTACCTACTGTATCTTGATTAAATTTCAAAGATGAACGATTAAAGTCCATAGTTACTGATGCGTAGTAGGTTTCTGATTTAGCTTATTACCACAAACTTTTGAGAGCCTGTTACCTCCATTAATTTCAATAAGACTTGTGCATCAAGTGATGTGTCTATTAGCAGGGAATGATATTCATTTGATATTTTCAGGTAAAGGACTTGGGGTTCATGTATGTACTGTTGTTTAGTTCCATATTAATTATATGGGCAATTCCATAAGTATGTATCTCGACCCCATTATGTGGGAGCCTTCGGAATATGATTCTCTTTTTGATTTCTTGTTTGTAAAAGTTTTAAGTTGGCCCTTAATTATCAATGGCTTTTGAGCAGCGTTTGTGGAAGTTGAAGCATTAAAATTGAATGGAGAAAATGGGGGTCGGACGTAACAAAATGTTGATTTTTTAGGAGGATTTCGCCCGATATGTTTAAAACTTGTTGATGGCGATTTTTAATCAAACTTGTACAGAGTGTTTGATTGAGAGGAGTAATTTTTTAATGTTGAAAGGGTATGTACAAGGGTATTGGGTAATAAAGAACATTTTAGGATATTAGATTGGAAATATGGAGGCAGTGAGCCATCAAGGTATTATGCAGATCAAATAGAACTGGTTTATTCATGTTTATGATATGCCTTTGTAAACAATGGTTGTCCCTAACAACCGAACAGCTTGCCAAGGCTGGCCAGATAGGAACAACTACGCATTTATGCAAGTTGTGATTTCAATGTATTGAAAGATAGAGATCATGGACACAGGTGGAAGAAAACAGTCTCTTAACTTTATGGAAAGCAGGTTTAGATAGCTCAGGTTCTGTTCCTTTGAAGGAAATGAATTTAATTATTTTTTCCACAATATAGTGA
>JZLH01S0217416.1:5961-24666 GCA_001188425.1 Eucidaris tribuloides
TTTAATTTGTATTAAAAACTGAGTCAAAAGACGTAAAAATTGAACAGAACTACCAATCATTTATCTACCATTTAGTGGCAGAAATGAATCCCCTATCTCTCTTCGATCGCAAATCAAACAGAACTGCCAAAATGTACTTGGATCAGCCTATAATCGTGCAGTGCTATCATACATGTGTTGCCGTGTACATGCGACTCCGACTGCGACACCCATGCACCCCACACCACCAATCTTGAACACACTAAGACGTTGAACACGGATAGTCGACTAATAGTCGGAGTCGCGACTATTGGTGGGCGACTAGTCGACTCTCTAAAATGCTGAAGTCGTGCAACACTAGTGACCATTAGACTCTGATTTGAATTTTATTCTCGCGAGAAGAAAATTCCTACAGTAGAACATACACTAAACGGCTATTTTTCTTTCGCATTTTTTAAATTCTAAAGTATGAAATTATAGAAGTGGTCAAAGGTCATAAATGCATGATGCATTAATTACTAACTGGTATGAGTGCATACTAACCCTTTGTCAAGCTCCAACAATAGCACTGAACATTTAGACCATATGCCTTCAGGATGTGTGCTTGTAATTTTCTTGTTTTGTTTAGAATTTGAGATAGTTCCTGAGTGATTATGCATGGCCTAACTTAAAATATCCTGTATGAAGATTAGGTTTGTCAGGATATCTTTTGAATTTATTCGATTGACCTGGTGTTATTTCATTGAGGTCTAACTAGTAAGATATTCTGTATGAAGATTATGTTTGTCTGGAAAATGCATTAATGGAGAACTTTTAAAATTATATTTTAATTTTATGTGATTGACTGGGTGTAACTTCATTGAGGTCTTCTTTTTATGCAGCACAACCTTTGCAGAAATTTGAACAGTTAAATCAACTTCCAGTCTTGGACTTTGGATATAAAAGTGAGCTCACAATACAAATTTGACTTTCATGCTGAATTATTTATTATGAACTTTAACTTTTCCTCTTGCAGTGTGTGTCTTTTGAGTGTTCAGGTTTTTTCTTGAATGACACCAAGTTATTGTATGTGGGATTCATATAATATTTGCTGTTGAATAAATTACCTAATTAGAAAATTCGAAACTATGGATTCTTGTAATGTTATTTATAACCGAATTGATGAAAATTACTCAGTAATTTGATTGCATTAGATGATTTAGATCTGAATTTAATGTGACAAAGGCAGATTAAAACGGGAACATTGCTGCTATGAATTTGTAGTAAACTTGGACTGTAGGGTTTTTTTTCTCAGATTTTGATGTGAAAAAAATGTCTTGATCTATATACATGTATGAGGATGGCTAAAAAATATTCAAAAACTAATGTTTTTCATTGTGCATTTAGTGTTTTTACATTGATTTAAAAGTTGTAGTGTAGCTGTTATGGCAATCTTGGTACTACTGGGACAAGTTTGCAATTCGCAAAGATAGAAAATTAACAGATATTTACTAATTGATAGGGCATTGCTGGGGGTGAGTGTCACACAGGCTGTCTTCATCACCATGTACCACAATTCTCTCAATACTCGCAGTCAAACTTGTTTCCTGTTAGTTGCCGCTACATTTTCCTTTAAGCCAGGAGTAGGGACAGTGATTTTCCGTTTTACCGGTAAATTAAACGGAAAATCCATTTCGTTCTTGTACTTTTCATGTAAAAATTCATGGAATTCACCTTTGCAAAATGGAATTCATGTTCTTGCTGTGTACATTTTCTATGACAAAATGGAATTTCCATTTTTACGTTGGGTTGAAATGGAATTACAGGTTTTCAGAAACGGAAAAGACAATTTTTTGAAACGGAAAATCACTGTCTCTACAGGAGATACAATCCAGCTGGTGTATTAACTGGTTGACTGGTATATCTTTCAACCAGTTTGGTTCAAGAGGAATTTTGTCATTCCTCCCAATCATTTTATTGCCCTTTAACCAATAAACATACATGTATTTAAGTCTAGAACATGTAAGTTTGTTGCATATTTATGTTCAAATCTGTTTTTGGTATTTAGGAAACATTTATATTTTCCAGTCATAATTTTGGACATTTTTTGCTTCTTTTTTTAATAAAGTGAAAGAGATGAATTTGGTCTTTACAGGGTTTGGTAGTTGTACATTTTACCTGAGGTGACCTACATGTAGTTGTGTAATATACATAAAAAAGTAACCCAGATCTGTTATGGTTTTGACTAGTTATTGACTACTGATCACATACACACAAAGGGTACATAATATAGTTTTGAAATGAGCAATGGTAAGCTTCTGAGTGAAAGTATTGATAAATTGAATACAACCATTCCAACCACCCAACCATTTCACTAACTTTAATTTTTTTGAACATAGATCTTTTGGAGTTTTAGATGTATGCACCTCGGAAATGTACATTGCTAGAAAGAAAGTCAACAGTTCCCCATGGTCACGTGCCTTACTGGTGGGGATGTCAAAATATCCTTATGTGAGACTATGGCCCTAGGTGACAACATGTCCTTGACTGGTCACATGAGATAAATATCACCTATACAGGTGCAGCGCAGCGCTACAATTATCGCAGGTTTTATCATTGATGAACGCACTTCATTTGCATAAAATCAACAAGTGTGTACGGACCGATGCGAAAAAAGGTAAACAAATTTTGAAGCTAAAATCTTCTTCGAAACACAAACTACTGATTCCAAATGTAAAGAAAGTTGGAGTATGATAGATTTCTGATAAAAAAAAAATGTGCATGAACATACTATTGGAGGATTTTAAAATGTGGAATTTTACGAAAGAAATTTACGTTGAAAACGGAAAAAGTAGCGCAAGAAACTATCGTAAAATTCACCCTTTTAATCTGCCATTGTAGAAATGCGAATACCATGAACAGAAAGGAAATTTATCGTACCTACGTCGGCTGAAATGTCATTTTACAGCATTACCATCCGCTCCCATGTCAAACAATTTCGTACCTCAATGTCCTTATATCCTTGATAAAAATTAAAACTACGCGAAATGGCATCAGTCCCACTCATTGCTTTTCGTGTATTTCCTCCCGGCTCGCCGCGGTGTGTATATCTATGGAGGCCTGTGTGTGTGCGGTGCAGGGTGTTGTTTGCAGTGAATGTTGCGTGACTGTATACCACATGTGCAGAACTCGCTCGACTCAAGTCAGTGGGCAAGCAAGAAAACAATCTGCGCATGCGTGCAGCCTGAATAACGGAGTTCGCTGGCTAAAATTTTCTATATCGAGTCGCATAGAGAATACACGATTTCTCAAAATCTACTGGCTTGACCCAGCTAAAACTTTCCGTATAGATGAATGGAACCTTCCTCAATATGGTAATGAAGTCAGTGTGTGGCCTCGTGGCCATCCGTCACTGTGTCAAACAAAAACAGACAGCTTGTTTTTGTAGAGTTGTATTTAAAAACATGTTTATATCTCAAGTTCTAATTCATCAAATTTCATAATTTTGGTATTGATATCAAGTTCATGGAAAACTTATATAGCCTGGGAAGTTTCACTTCATAACTCGCTGGGAAAATGACGCAATGCGAAGGTAAAGATTTTGACTCTTTCTGACCTCGTGTGCGGACCTCCGTAGAAGTTCGTTGGTAATTCAAAATAAACAGGGTGATAATGATATGCAAATTGGAGTGCTACGCTGCGCCTGTATATTTTGTTGTCTGCCATTATTCAGCCAGTGATTGCAGAAGGCTGTGGGCTACCATACATTCTTAGTTTCCTTCTGGACTCGGGAGACCATGGGAAACTATTAATCTTTTGTAATCAATACCGTAACCAAGGCTCCATGTTAACATTTTTGGCTGCTTGCCCGATCGAGCCAAAAAACTTTTTGTTTTCAATTATTTACTTGCCCAAGTCAACAAAATCCCAACTTGTCAGGCCTAATTGTGTTACTTAAGAGACTCTATCCTTGTTAAAAGTGTTTCTACAGACTCTACATAACTGGAATTTACACAAAATTGAAGGGAACTGAAAAATACAAGTTTTTATTAATACACTCTTGATAATTTCATTTGAAAATTTTTACTTGCCCAGAAGCAAAATTTGCTACTTGCCTGGGCAACGGGCAAGTGTAGAGACAGTGATTTTCTGTTTCAAAAAATGATCTTTTCCGTTTCTGAAAACATGTAATTCCATTTCAACTTGATCTACATGTAAAAATGGAAATTTTGTTTTGTCATAGAAAGTGTACACAGCAAAAACGTGAATTCCATTTTGCAAAGGTGAATTCCATGAATTTTCATATGAAAAGTAAAGAACCAAACCAAATTTTCCGTTTTGATTTACCAGTTAATGGAAAATCACTGTCCCCACAAGTGCTGGTGTCAAGCCCTGCTGGGGGGGGGGGGGGGCAGTGTCATTACAAGGTGTACACCGTGCGCGTGTGAAAAAAACAAGTAAAAAGGGTTGTTTTTCACGGTCGGATGATGTACTCACGTACATTGAAAAGGGTATCAAAATCGCCAAAATCAGGAAAAAAGGGTTTATTTTTAACAGAATGTTACTTTAAAAGGGTATCTCTTCAGACCTGAATACTTGTTTAGGTATTCTGAGATTGACAGATAATTACTTGTTCAGGGTCCATGTTGAAAGTCCATACATGCGCATGGTGTACACCTTGTAATGACTCTGGCTCCCAAGGGCGTAAATGCCAAGTTCTATCAAGTAGACGTAGAAACCAGTCACAACAATCAAATGACGTCTTTCACTCCATTTCCATTCCCAGGTGATTACCCAGATAAGGAGCACCAGCAGGCCATCGAGGAGATCGACAACGTCCAGAATGAAATCGACAACCTGAACGAGATGGCCAGCGAGGAGATTCTCAAAGTCGAACAGAAGTACAACACGCTGAGGCAACCATACTTTGAGAAGAGGGCGACGCTAATTGACAAGATTCCACACTTCTGGGCCACAACCGTATCCCTTTTAGCAAATTTCCAACATTTGCTCCGTCGACAATTGATCCAACAATTATTTCATGCACTAATTCCAGGGTTGGCCGGTAAATACCGGTATTTACCGGTAAATACCGCCTTGCTATTTTTGACAAAAACGTGAAATACTGGGAAATTCTAGGAAATACTATAAAAAAGTTATTTCTTGCAGGATAATAACAAAAAACTAACTTAACTGATGGTGGGGAACTAGGAGCTCATTCTGATTGGTGGTCAAATTTTCTGCAGAGCCAAATCAATACTAAAAATAAAATTTTAAAATCACCTGCTTTTATTATAGAAATTGTTTTCAATCATTTCAGTCTGCAAATATCTGAATTGTTCCATAAGTCCTGGGCCCTGTCTCATAAAACTTTGCAATTGATTGCAACTCTCAAAAATGGATCGCAAGTTGATTTAACCAATCAGAACCTAGTATTTTATGACTTACAATCGATTTTCGGATTTGCACTTGATTGCAAGTTTTATGAGATAGGGCCCAGGGCCCTATCTCATAAAACTTGCAATCAATGAAAATAGCATACCCCACAGACAGATATTGATTTTGTCCCTGTATATTCAGCAAGATGAGGGCCGCACCCCCCAAAAAAGCTACATGTAACTCTTGAATAATGTGTAGTGGAGTTCTGTACAGTATGTGAAATAACACTGAATTAAATTATCAACATTGAAAAGAGGTTTTTAACAGTCTCTTCATTTGAAATTCATCAGTTCAAGGAAGAAGAGCCCAAATGAAGGGCATTTATGGCCTTTTTAGTTGACCTTTTACAACTTTAAGAGTGCACTGCTAGGTATCGCCCATGCATTTCCCAGTATTTTACAGGTATTTCCCAGTATTTCCCGGGAAATTGCCAACCGTGACTAACTCTGACCTCAACCCTAACCCAAACACTTACCCTATTCTGAAGTGGAAAGTGGAAACCCAATGGCAAACCTAACCCTAACTCTTTGTCTTCTGGGATATTGTCACCGAAGCAAATGTCCCCGGAGCAAATGTCGGATCACCCTTTTATCTGCAGGCCTGGCAAACTGCCTGACATATATGTATGCTCCGGTGACAGTTACTTCTGTGCCAAAGACTAATGTTGAGCTGGACTCCAACTCGGGGCTTAAATTAATCGAAGGCCATCGGAGGCCATGACCGTGGATGGCCTAGTGACTGGCCTTGATGCCCTTGGAAGATTGTTGTGCCCTTTTTAATTTTCTCCATTTGTGCTGTAATATAGGAATGTGCCCTAGATGGTAAAGTAGCCTTTGTCCTAAACAATTTCAAAATTTAAGGCCTGTAACCCTAACCTGAAACCTACTTTTGATCCATACCCTAAGTTCAACCAAAGCTTGATGATAACCTAATTTTCTAATTCTTTTCTGTGGAGATATCATTGCCAGATCAATTGTCGCTGCAACATATGTTGTGTCATCGCCTGGTGATGATGTACATGTAATGCTTTCAAGATTATGTTCTCGATCTTCACACACACCACAACCATTTGTGCTCATGTTTGATTCAACTCAAGAAAGATGCATAATTATGAATAATGTACAAGAGTTGAACACTTAGTTAGGATTCAGAACATCCTGCACTTTTTAGTTGTTAACAGGGCGTCATTAAAATATGGGCTGTTTACTCCGGCAGTACTTATCTAACGGTACTTTAGATTTATGCTGTAGGTGTAGCTTTCAATAGCTTGTCAGTCCTCCGGCAGAAGGGCCCTAGCATATCTTTCCTACAGAAGGGCCTTAACAGCAAATTTTCATAATTTGAGAGATATTGCCTTATTTGATATTTGCACTTAACAGACTGACAGAAGGATCTAAAAATGTCACACTACTTTGATTTCATGTGATAAGAGTCAATGGTTTTCAAGTTGGAGACAATTTAGTGTTAAAGCACAAGTTAAGTTTTGGCCATATTTTTTTTTTTTATTATGAAAAGGTTTATGCTCAAAAGTCATATCGACACCATAATAACAGATTATCTGAATGTTCTTATGTTTTTTTAAATTAATTAAATGAAAAATCTCGGGTACCCCCCCCCCCCCCCCGAGATTTGTCATCATTATCATCATTAATTAAAAAAATCTTGGGGTTCCCCCCGACATTTTTCTTAGAATTAAAAAAATCCCTAAAGACATTCAGAATCTGTTATTTGTGTGATATGACCTTTGGGCATAAACCTTTCAAATAAAAAAAATCGCCAAAACTAAACTTGCGCTTTAAGGCGCTTCTGCCGGGAACATAGGCCAGAGCCCTTCTACTGGACAACCGACAAATGATTCTTTACAGTGACCGATGTTGAAATTGCACAGTCATCTCAGTCTTATTAACTCCTATCACCAATCTCGGAATGTATTTGAACATATTTGTGTATTTTCCTTAACCTGATTATGCTTTTGCCGTCCCAGTTCACACATCACCCACAATTATCAATGCTCTTAGATGAAGAAGACGAGGAGGCACTACAGTACCTGACAAAAGTAGAAGTCAAAGAATTTGATGACATCAAGTCGGGTTACACAATCAATTTTGTAAGTCAATCCCCTGTTTGTGCAGTGTGTGTGTGTGTGTGTGTGTGTGTGTGTGTGCGTTTGTATGGCTATATATTCCGAGGACCAACTCTTGAAATTTGATCAAACAACTGAGGACAAATTCCAATCCGAGGACGCGAAACACTCATCCTCGGAAGGAATTACGTTATTTTCAATCTACACCTCTGTTACAACATTCTCGCAGGTTTTGGCCGATGTCCACGAATATATAGTAAAACATGTTTATTAGTTTTGCATGTGTTTAGATGGTAGACACATATCCTCTGACTGGAATTTTTCCTCGGTTGTGTGGTCAAATTTCAAGCGCTCGTCTTCGAAATACTCTCCAAACATGGTGTCCTCGGACATATATTTGTATTTTCAAGGTCCTCGTACATACGCGTATCGCAGTATGTGTGTGTGTGTGTGTCTGTGTCTGTGTCTGTGTGTGTTGTGCAGTGTTAGTTGGAGTTTGTGAGTGAGTTTGTGTGTGTAATACACACTGTGTATTATATACATTAAGGATTTATTTGAATTCTATGTGTGTGTGATCACAATCAATCATCGAAAAAATATTTTACTATCAGTGTTTGAATAAGAGAAATGAAATGACATGATTAAATATTGGAAAATAAAACATTCACTGGTTGTATTACCAGTATCCTCAACCTCCCACTAATAAAGCTTGGAGAAAGGTAGCAAAATTATTATTTACAAAAATGCAAATTGAAATAGATTGTGCTAATTAATTATTTGTAGTATTCAAATGAAACAGTCAAACATGAAATGTGTATGTTTTTTAGTTGAAATAAATTAGAAATAATAGCAGCGCTTATTTCATCAATTTATGTTTTTTAAATGTTGAGTATTCTACAGCAGTCTGAGCATTTAACAGTCTTTTCTGGGTACATGTAGTATTTTACTGCTAGTGGAAAATTTAAAATATTGATCATGGATACCATCTTTTCAGTCATCAAAACACCAGAGTTTTGTAGTATAGTTATTCATACCCATTTCATATAGAGAAAGCAATTTCTTGTTTATTGTTTTGTGTTGTGCAATGATTATTCACTGTATAGACATGAATTTAAAATAATTTGTTTTTGATTTCTTTTCCCTCAGCACTTCTTACCAAATCCTTACTTTGAGAATGATGTAATTAGTAAAGAGTTTCATCTGAATGAGACGGGAGATCCAAAGTCCAATGCAACACCCATCAGGTGGAAGCCAAACAAGGTATGCTCAATCATCCCCTGCCCCCCCTCCCCCCCCCCCAAAAAAAAAATGCCCAGTTGACCCCCAGTTCAAGGCATTGTATAACAATGTTTCCAGTTTAAAAAAAATCTGAGCTGCATGATTCCCCATGCTACCAGTGTATCTGACATGGTCTCAAAATGAAGCCCTGAAAAAATTGCTGTTTAAAACGATCATTAAGTGCTTTAAAAAGTAAAATCATTGAGAGACCATTCCAGCTTTCCCCCATAGACTGCTGTGTTGCAGAATTTCCTTTTGCCCGATAGGAAATTAATGTGCCAATTTATATCTGCACAGTGACAGCATAACTGTCCAAACTTTTGTGTTCTAAGGTGTTTATTTGTCCATTCAAACACTGCCAGATATGTCAGATAGCAAAGTTTGACATTTTTTTAAACGTGTCTTCCACAGTATTATATAGTGTCTTTAACGTTTGTGGGTCAAATAGTGTGACAGTTCTTGAAACATGGTTGCCCTCCTGCACATCTAACATTGTCTTGTATTGTCAAATATATATTTATTTATTTATTTATTACCGTTTTCTTTTCATAGGGTAGTCTCTTCAGTTAATATAAAAACTGCTTTACAAGAGATCCCTGCATAGCATAACAATAAAATGAACATATAAAAATACAATCGTATAAGACTTTCATAAAATCGTAAGAGTATACTACAGTTAAATACATAAACTGCATTATAGTATAATTATAGGGGAAGTATAAGCGTGATAATATAAACATATTACTGTCTAATTATGCCTCCGCAACGAAGTTGCCGGAGGCATCATGTTTTCGGGTTGTCCGTCCGTGCGTCCGTGCGTCCGTCCGTTACCGGATCTCGTTACCGCGATAACTTGAGATGTAACTAGGACCAAGTATGTACTATGAGCCACCAATGAACTGATTAGATTTTGGAGCTGAAAGGTCAAAGGTCACCGAGCCTTAAATATGTCTGATTTGGGCTCGTTACCGCGATAACTTGAGAGCGGCTTTTCGGATTGTCATGTAATTTGGGTGAAGTATGTATTATGAGGCACCAATGAACTGATTAGATTTTGGGGCTGAAAGGTCAAAGGTCAAAGGTCACCGGGCTTTAAATATGTCTGATTTGGGCTCGTTACCGCGATAACTTGAGAAGCGGCTGGTCGATTGTCATGTAACTTGGGTGAAGTATGTATTATGAGGCACCAATGAACTGATTAGATTTTGGGGCTGAAAGGTCAAAGGTCAAAGGTCACCGGGCCTTAAATATGTCTGATTTGGGCTCGTTACCGCGATAACTTGAGAACCCTGATCGAAGTTTTGATGTAACTAGGACCAAGTATGTGCTATGAGCCACCAATGAACTGATTAGATTTTGGAGCTTCAAAGGTCAAAGGTCACCGGGCCTTAAATATGTCTGATTTGGGCTCGTTACCGCGATAACTTGAGAGCGGCTGGTCGATTGTCATGTTACTTGGGTGAAGTATGTATTATGAGGCACCAATGAACTGATTAGATTTTGGAGCTGAAAGGTCAAAGGTCAAAGGTCACCGGGCCTTAAATATTTCTGATTTGGGCTCGTTACCGCGATAACTTGAGAACCCTGATCGAAGTTTTGATGTAACTAGGACCAAGTATGTACTATGAGCCACCAATGAACTGATTAGTTTTTGGAGCTCAAAGGTCAAAGCAGAGATGCCTTAAATATGTCTGATTTGGGCTCGTTACCGCGATAACTTGAGAGCGGCTTAAATTGGATTTTACTGTAACTTGGTCAAAGGTCACATGGGCTTATCATTATGCTCATTCATCTAATTGGTCTTGCTACCATGGTAACTTGAAGTTTTTCAAATTACATCAATTGGATGGGAGTGCAGGCTGCGGAGGCATACCCATCGACTGCGTGCAGTCGAACTGCTCTAGTTTTTCTTTTAATTTTGGTATATCTATTACTATCAAGAATTCAAGATCATCATTGTCACTATTGTCATTATCATCACCTCTACTTCCATCATCACCATCACAAGCATCATCACATGATAATCATCATCTCCATTGTCACTATCACAACCACATTGTCACTATCACAACCATCATCAGTAGCATCAACATCAATTTATCATCATCATTACCACCATCATCACTATCACTGTCACTGTCAGCATTATCGTTTCTATCACCAACATCATTATTGCTTTCATCATCATCATCATCATCATCATCATCATCATCATCGTCATTGACATCATTGATTCATCATCGTTGTCATTGACATCATTGATTCATCATCGTCATTGACATCATTGATTCATCTTCATCATTACCATCATCGTCATCACCACCATCATTACCACCACCAAATCACCACCACCATCAACAGGGTTTCTTCATCTACTTGACAAAAATGACAAATAACTATCTTAGGAAGAAATGGGTACATCTTTTTCATCTATACTTGCGGAACAAAAAAAAAAAAACCCTCTAAAATGAAATTAGCGCATCGGAATACTTGTCCATGTGGGACACACCACACTTCTCATCTCTCTTAATTGGGCTTATAAACATGTTTCACTGTATAATATGTGGATGCAATGATTTATATGGCCCCGTTTACTCCGGCTGCAGGATTTGACCAAGAGGAATCTGACGGGCACGTTGAAGGACGGCCGCAAGAGGACGCACACAGACAACGAGAGCTTCTTCTGCTGGTTTACGGAGCAGTCGGAGGCCGGGGCCGACGAACTGGGGGAAGTCCTCAAGGATGACATCTGGCCTAACCCATTACAATACTTCCTGGTAAGATGCCTGCATGTACAGTTAAAGATTGGGTTCATGATTTGCACAGCCCAAAGTCAACGTATCAACCAAAATAAGCTAAAATCATTTATAATCGAAATAATCTTCACCTCTGACAAAAGATTTAGGACTGAAATGTCAGTTTCGTGAAGATACTGAAAACTTGAAACAGAATGCATGCGACGTACTGTCAAATTCAGAGAGTGACACATCACTCACTGAAATTAAATTTTACACAGCTGTTAATCTTACTGCGAGACCTGGGCCCTATTTCTCATAAACTTGCAATCAATTGCAAATCTCAAAAATCAAGCCGCAAATTGATTTCAACCAAATCATAACCTAGTATTTTAAGACTTACTAATCGATTTTTGGATTTGCAATGATTGCAAGTTTTTATAGATAGGGCCCAGGTCTTGCAGTAAGATTAACGGCTGTGTAAAATTTAATTTCAGTGAGTGATGTGTCACTTTCTGAATTTGACAGTACGTCGCATGCATTCTGTTTCAAGTTTTCAGTATCTTCACGAAACTGACATTTCAGTCGTGTATCATATAGTGAAAACTAAATACCTGCTGATCAAAGCTTGCAAGATCACAAACTCACACCAGTGCCATTGCACGATTGTCAAGCATTCTTTGCCATGGGTGGACTCAACCAAATTGAAAAATAGTAGGTGAAAGCTACATCTAGTGTCTGAAACCTAGAATCACGCTGCAAAATACAACTTGAACAGCGGTCCAATGCTTTATCGTTTATATTTCAAACACTTAACAACACATGAGTCCCAAATTTTGAACACTGTATCTTCAGCTGGATCAAATCTGAGCAAAAACAGTTTAGTGTGCATGTCAAAAACACAGTAAAGACACTTTATAAAATTGTGGAAGCACCATTAAAAAAATTGTCAATCTTTGTTACGTGACTTGTCTGACGGTGTTTGAATGGGCAATAAACACCCTAAAACACAAAACTTCAGACAGTTATGCTGTCATTTGTAAAATATGTACAGATAAAAACCGCCACATAAATTATTGTCAGCAAACAAAAAGCACTTAAAGGGCAGTAACATCATCGGGAGGAATAAAAAATGCCTTTCAACCAAATTGGTTGAAAGATATTCCAGTCTATACACCAGCTGGAGTGTATCTTCTGGCTGGAAGGATTTTTTCCTGAATTTGTATACTTATGGACAATCAAACATGAACATACCAGCACTGAATTTCTTTCGAGCCCCATGAGAAATTAATCCCATAGAAAGCTACACAACAAATTTGTCTGTCACGAGGCATTCTGATGGTAGTACTTTAAGAAATGAGTCAACCTTTTTGTCTACAAAGTTTTCACAGTAAAATCCTTGCATAGTTTACTTGATTCTAGAATTGTTTTACCCCAAGTAGGGGACTAGCACCAATCATGTCATTTACATTTTATGATCGCTTTGAACTACAAATTTTTTCAGGGCTTCATTTTTAGACCTTATCAGAGACACTGGTAGCATGGGGAATCATGTAAATCATGTTAATTTTTTCAACTGGAAACATTGTTATACATTTAATCCTGTCAGTTTGATGGTAGTTGGTGGAGTGTTTTATCAGGGGGGTGTGGACATGTGGTAAGTTTCAGTGGGTTAAATTTATCAAATTCTTCATATAGATTGCTTTTCTCCCATGTATGTGAAAGGATGGATTCAATGGTGTTGAAGACTTCATACAGTGGTAGTTACGTTTTTTTTTCCCATTGAGAAATTACTTAAAATGTACAATTTCCAGAGGAGGGGGGGGGACCCCCGAGATCCCATAGGTACCGCTAGATGCTCTCCTTTAATTCAAACATTGTAATTTATGACTATAAACAATTTTCAGTAGGTTTGATGTTGTTTTCTGATGTCTGGGGTGACAATAAAATACTTTGTGAAAGACTAACAAAAATTTTGTCTGATCGACCAAAATAATACTTGGGCTTTAAAACACTGTCTTATTTTGCGTGTGCATGTCAGGTGCCCCCAGCAGATGAGGAGGGTACGAGTGACCTCATGGGCAGCGGTGACCTCGATGCGTTAGACGAGTATGATGAAGGGGAGGAAGATGACGACCTCGACGATGAGGATCTGGATGGAGAAGAGGAATTGGATGGCAGTGTTGACGAGGACGTTGAAGGGGAAGATGATGAGGATGAGGTAAGGGATCTAGAGTGATAATGTTCTTCCCTTAAAGTGATTTAGCTGATAATTTATTCGTTTTATGTGTAATACTGGGCACTCCTGTTATAACAGACACAGATACAACATCATATCGATACAACTAAGTAAAAGTTCTGTTCCCAAAATCACTATCATTGAAGTCTATGATAAAAAATTTGTTTACAACGAACAATAGTGAAATTTACATTATAATGAAGCCATTTCTGAGGACAACTGGTGAAGAATAACATAAGAGCTGTATATCCTTACCACGAAATAAAGACCACTTACATAAGAACACTGACAATTGGTTTGTGAGCAATCATCACTACAACGCAACGAGTGTGACTTGTGTATGTACGTACATTGTGGACTATTAATGAGCGTCGCTACGCCTCATGCGAAATCGAGAGAATAGGTTTCACTCCCTTGTACTTCATGTTGTTTTCTTATGTCCAAGTTCACAATAAAACACCTCGTGAAAAATTGGTAAATAAATTGTCTGACTGACCAAAACTATACTTGGACTTTAATGATAATGATAGTCATATTAAAAATAAAAGTAATGATAGTGAAAATGATAATGATGGTTGTGATGATGATATTAATCCGTCTATTACTAATGATAATAAATGACAATACTTATAAAGATCATTATGATGAGGATTGTGATGTTAAAAGAAATTGTTTACCTGTATCCGAAACTGTGAAATGAATTTGATATCCATCCATAAAATGTGGATAGTCAACGACTTTCCTTTCTGATTTGAGTTTAAAGGCAGTGGATCTCATTTGCAAACATCCCCGCAGACCAGGAAAAGATAACCCATGCCCTTAGGCCATGGATGAAGGGCATGTCTGTGAAATCTGGGGGTCAGTAATTACCTAGAATTTGAAAAATGCGAAAGAAAAACAATAGCAGTTTAGTGTATGTTCTGTGGTAGGAATTTTTCTTTCGCGAGAAAAATTCAAATCAGAGTCTTAACGGTCACTATAATTCCACTAAAACTGAGTTTCTAGCTCCTATATTTTGCTAAAGGTTCCCAGATGGCATTTTCGTCTAAATGCCATTGTATTTACACAATGTTAATTTTTAGGCATGCAAAAGAGATGCCCTGCATTTAAGTTTGAAGAGATGCTGTGAATTCATTCATAATTGATGATCTCTTCTTTCTCTTCGACAGGAGGATGACGAAGACGATGAGGACATAGAAGAAGGTGCCGACGTAGAAGGGGAGGAGGAAGAGGGGGAGGGGAGGGGGTGAGGAGGAAGCAGCGTAAGCTGTCTGTATCTTAGCAACCTGTTACTATGGTTATCGCCACCAAGCTGTATTGTACATTTCTCCAGTTTCCATACTTTTTTCTTTTTTTTTATATAAACGTACACAAGGTCTGGACCTTGGTAGGGATGTGGAATCTAGAGAAAGGATAAAAAATACCTCTTTTGTGGGGCCTTCTAACTTGTTGCAGTCGTAAGTCGGGATTCAACGGTCTTTTCGTTTTGGTCGCTTTCAAAGCTATTCAATCTAAATGAATCAAATTATGGCACAAATTCCTACCAATTACATTAATGAAATTAAAAACCTGCGAAGAAATTAATGGTGGGGTTGACCTATGTTTGGTGTTCAACACTCGGCGTTGACAAAGCAGAGTTTGGGAGTTAGCGCTAAAATTCGGATGCAGTTTTGTATGATTTTTGGATTGCATGTTGGTTCGATTAAACCCAGGGTTATTTGAAACTCTGTGAACCTCTGATAGCAACAAGTTAGAAGTTACCTTATTGTAAATTTTCAATGTGAAGGCTCTCATAGTTTTTTTGATACTCGTTAGGACTTCTGTGAATATATTGTCCACCCTGTGTAGAATTTTTGGCAGTATGAAGAAACAAAAATCAAGACAGTAGACCTTTTTTTTGTTTTTGCAGAAATGTGTTACGAAGCACGCATCTGTGTCTTGTTCAGAGCTATGATTTACCATTCAAAATAAAATGTGATGGAATTTTTTTTCTACATTTTAAGGGCACATTTTTCTGACTACCGTGTGTTGTCATTCCTTTCATGTGGTTGAAAAAAGTTTGGATTTTTTTCACTCTATGGGGCAACAAAACGATGACCTTGTGTCTGTAAATTAATGATGTCATGTGATGCAAAGTTTATTGACCTGCAAGTGAATGACAAATATGTTTTAGTGATAGCTCTGAAATTTGATCTTGTACAAAGGACTTTATCTGGCCAATTATCCTAGTAAGTTCAGTGTGATTTTTTTTTTTACATTCATTTCCCCATTATTTTTTGCTATGTATACAATCTGTGCTCTGGGACTGATTTAAATTGTAATGTGCTGTGATAAAGTATACATCATTGAGTCTAATAACATGACAGATGTGAACAGATATTGAAGTATCTTTTGTCCTTGTGATTGGTAAAATGGAAGCTTCTCTTCAGAATATTGTACAGTATCACTGTTTTCAAGTATTGCTTATTTTTAATTGTGTTATTTAAGTTTGAGTAATGCATGTTATATATAAAGTACTTGTAGCTAGATAACAGCGTGACTTTCACTAGTAGAGCAGATATTGAAAATGCTGGGGGAAAAACATAAAGGCTTCTCAATCTAATTGGTTGCACTTGACAAGTTTTCCCACTTCATATGAAAACATTCTGTGGATTTTATGTTTCAGTCCTCAGTCCTATGAATTTAGAATTAAATTTACATGTATCATAGTATGGTTATATATTTAACTATGTTGGGGCTTATGTGTTTTATTAGAACACCAGTTCTGCTGCAACCTTTTATCTTTTCAGACATTGGTTACTTTCTATTCTGTTTTTCCTCGCCAAAATCGCTCGCTGTAGAATTTCAACCAGGAAAATGTTTTAATGGATATGAGAATCGGATTGTAGTAATTCTGTTGTACATATGTATCTGAGAGCAAGAGTCACGACTTGTTCATTGTGCAAAGTTTTCTTCATCAAAGTGAAGACTTTCACACATGTAGGAGCTCATGACATGTCAATTTAATTCCAAATGATTTTAAAAAAGAG
Source organism: Eucidaris tribuloides (assembly GCA_001188425.1). Taxonomy (NCBI): domain Eukaryota; kingdom Metazoa; phylum Echinodermata; class Echinoidea; order Cidaroida; family Cidaridae; genus Eucidaris; species Eucidaris tribuloides. Next base: position 22,723 of record JZLH01S0217416.1, read on the forward strand.
CAAGCTGACGCAATTATCGTCTCGAGTAAATAATCTCATGAGTTAGCAGGAAAATCCATTTCATTTCTTGGTACATTCTTGTTTAGCCTATCTCATTTTACAGCATTAGCTTCATGTGGAAATGTGTTAATCGTGTTGCTTAATGTAGTTACTCTTGCATAAAGTACAACACCTGTGCATATACTATATTTGAGTGTAATTATGATTACTGTACATTTCTCTATTTTACTACTTTTTGCTCCCAGAATCATAATTGACAGGAAAAAAAAATATTGATTTTATCTTCATTTAATACAATCATATTCCAAATCAAATTCATTGTGACAAATTTGTATTTTTTTCACGCTGTAAACAGGATCTTGTACAAATCTTGGCTTTATTTGTAATTTGATGCTCCATGTGGAAAAAAAAGCGTTCAAAAATGTGTAAATTTTAGTGACGATTGCTTACAAATTTAGCTAAATATAGTTTTGTATTTTGAATGTTATTGCTTTACCGTAGTATTTGGGGATTTAATGACGAATGCACAACATGCTTCTAATTGTTAACGGAGATATTACTATGTTCAGCTGAAGCACCGTGCAGTCCTATTTGGTGGGTTTAACGTTTGTCGGATGTCGAGTAAGAGTTATGAATTTAATCGGACCACACGTGTGTAAATGTAGATTACTTTGTTTAAAAATTGTACATTATAATTCTCGGGTTCATTTTTCTATCCCCCCTTTTCCGCTGATATCAGTATTCATAGTTAGGGTTATGTGTGTCTTAGTTGCATATTTACCGGAGTAAATTTGAAAAAGAAAGTTGGATGCTCAAAGAATAATGTCGTTGATCCTTGGCATATATGAAAGTCAGGGGCATGTCCACACTGAGGCAACAAATCTTGTATCTGTCAAATTCTAACTGTTCAAGACAGCCCCCTGAAATGGCTGCTTTAACACCGAAACAAATTGTGTGGCTATCTCTTTATAAGTCATTGTGGCTTTATCAGTCAGAATTGTAATTTCAGATTTGGACTGTAGAAAATCTGGCATCCAAGCTGCAAGATTACATAAAAAAAGGTAATTTTCACCACTAATTGGGATACAAGGTTTTTGTCTCTCCAGCGTCAACGTGTACCTTACCCCATTCAAGACGGTTAGATTTGTTTTAATGTGCATTTCCAATAGACCTCGAGATGAGACACATCTCGTGTCTTATCTTCAATGGGTTAAAAATCATAACATATTCGTGTATCGTATACTGAGAGCCTGAAGGCCGTTAACTCGTATCTGTCGAGAATCAGGAGGGCACTATCACTATACAAAGTCAGTGGTGTTAGCGACCTTCTGGTTGTCAACATGTATCGAGTTAACGTCTGTCTGGTTCTCAGCCGACAAAACTATAGAGCATTGTTGTGAACCAGAAGGGCGCTATCACTGTAAAATGTCAATGACGTTAACGCCCTTCTGGTTGTCAAACGTATCGAGTTAATGGCCGTTTGGTTCTCAGTCAACTTAACTATAGAGCGCTGTTGAGAACTGGAAGGTTGCTATCACTGTAAAACGTCAATGATGTTAACACCCTTCTGGTTGTCAACATGACAACATGATGCACCTGTGTGTGTGTCGTTTCTTGACAAGGTCGATGTTGAGTCATTGACACACCACATTGTCGTCATTCAGAAGTTCACTCATGGTGTATCACAAATGACCTAAATATTTCATGTCGAAAATCGGGTGGGGAAATTGACTCTTGCTCTTCGTGTCACTCCATAAATTCAGATCCCTGAAATGTTGTGCGTGCTCAAACTGGAATACGTCTAGAGAGAATGCTTGCCTACTCATCAAATTTCTTGAATCTTGTATCATTTCATCCCCATAAAACAGGGAGACAGAGAGCATAAATGACTGTCAGAATGTTGAATGCTTGTAATATTTTGTGTACAGACTCCCCCCCCCCCTT
>JZLH01S0217426.1:1886-30049 GCA_001188425.1 Eucidaris tribuloides
TTGGTAGCCAAAATAGTAAATAAAACTGAAACGAAAACTTATATAGTACTTACTCACTTATCTAACTAGAACTTTCAATCAGATTTAATTACGGATTACACAAGATGGCAGTTGATTTATATGACGGAGGATTCTTAGGAGTACATGCGCATTGGTATATCGTTTTCATGAATACCGTCTCGGGGGAGGGAGGTTGGGGGAGGGGGGGGGGGGGATCTTTCGATGAGAATTCAAATCAACCTTCATTCGTGATTAACGTTTTGGATCGCACGCTCGAACTTTTTGAAGCACGTAGATGTGCTGCAGATTGGTTCGTGGGTGTATTATGTTTATGTGGTTTGTGTATGCGGTACGACTTTTTTATGGTGATATGTGTGCTGTCGTGTGTGTGTGTGTGTGTTGTGGTGTGTGTGTGTGTGCTGTTGTTGTGTGTGTGTGTAGTGCACGCTATTTCGTGTGTATGTGTGTGTACTGTGCTGTTTGTGTTGACACCGGTTTTTGAATAACACTTGATCCCCGCCAATTTGATGGGGTGTTCGACAACAACTCTGGGGCATCAGTCAATCGCCGAATTTTTGCCTCATCTCATCTGGCAACCGTCCTGCTGGCCGAATTGATTTTGGATTTCCTCTAACTTTTCAATCCTTACTTCCCGCCGGAAGTTATACGGTTGAAATACAATACAAGTCATTCGTTAAACTGATCCAATCTCTTGAATGGTGAGAATTGAAAACTCTTATCAGTCAACACCTGGTTTTCCCGAGCTTCCGCTTACTCAACGGGTTGCTGCCGCCTTTACACGGATACGTTAACAAATTTGATTCCTGGCCCATGGCACGGCTGGGCAGATTTCTATCACTAGTGTATATCAATGATAAAAAAATCGAGATTTTTTAGGCTTGGTATGGTATGACAATCTCTGAACAGGAATTTCGTCCTTATATACCAGGGGAAAGGGCTGTATTGTTCGACTCTTACTTCTTGAATTTCCATTCAATTCAGTGTCAGGCTTACTCATATTAATTTAAAGCATGAAAACACATACAAACTCATGGACATAATTTCATGCCTAAGACTGACAGACCGCCGAACAGACATACTTTGCGTTCACATCATAATTCTAAACGGCTGAATGTGCGTTGTACTGATACCTACGAATCACGTATCTTCCTATAAACGTATAAATTTCAACAGTTCAAAGCGAATTTACATAAGATGGACACAAATATTCAAGGATCAATGAATACGTATTCTTATGGCTTCGGTAACATGTATAAGTCAAACAGTAATTAATAAAACTACGCGTTAGATATAGGAGAAATTATAACATCTGAATATGTTCTGGCTGACAAAGTTGTTCTTCCATACTTCCGCGAACAATCATTACCCCTTCTGGACATTCCTTTCCAGCTTAGCTGCTTGATAATTACCCTTTCAAAGCAATATTACTCCCCACAATTGGCACACCTAGAACTCCCCCTAAATTTTTTTTACCATGATAACCTATCTCTGAGGACATTACCACCAGATTGAAAATAATTATACCCACTGGCAATTCCCCACCCCGAGATAATTATTCCCTCAAAGGGAATTACTCCCACAATTACTACCAGGGAATCTTACCCCTAGATTTTACTCCCAAAGATAATTACGGGATTATACCCCCTGGTTCCAATAACTCCCCGGGATAATTAACCTCACTCAAATGTCCAATTACCCACATATTGCACCAAGGGAATACTTCCTTGGATTATTACCCCAAGATAATTCCCTCCAGAGGCTATTACCCCTGGGATTATTTAGTTTCTCTTTCTCTATTTGAGGATCAACTTACTCACATGAATCATTATTTACCCCGCTGGACAATTACCCATAAGGAAAAATCTTCCTTAAAACTTAATTTGTCCGGTACCTTAACAGTGTGTGTTTTTATTGCGCGCTTTGGATCGGGGGGGGGGGTTAAAATCCATGGGACAAGATCAGCTAGTATTTGTGGTGTTACTTGGGTATAGTTCGGTAATCTGTCCGGGGGCGATTTTCATAGAGGGAAATTTTTTCTTTGTTTGGTTGGTTGGATTTATTCACGGTTGCGTGGATGTCCATATTTACCGATATCAGAGAGGCCTTTAACTTAAAAGATGTCGAAATTGTACTTTTGGCTTTTCGTTCAATTTGTGTCTAGTGGTCGTACTTTAAGAATTATCAAACAAGAACTTGTTTGTAAAGGGGCCTGACGCTGCTACAGACATATTGTTACAGGGGTCAAAACTGGTACCTACCATATTTTCTCAATGACATCTCCCTCGAATCAATTCGAATCATCAGGATCCGCTATCGACCAATCTGGCTCAGACGGTAAAGGGGAGTGTGTCTAGGTATTCCGTGGATGCAGATTCTCCCACGGAGTACGTAATTCAATAGTGAAGGTCGAAATGATATATTTCGGTAGAGTAAATTTATGTTTTACTTTTATGTTGAACAATCACCTGTAAAACATTTTACTCGATTTTATCTTCTAATCGCCATAAAAAAAAAAAAAAACATTTTTTTGTAATAGTTTGTGCTGTGGTTTTTGTTTTTTCTTAAAGTCATAATTTTTCTTCATTTATTTCTAACAGAACAGACTCGCAATTGAAAATTTTATTTTGTGTAACGTGAATACCTAAAATTACGACTCATGAGATTTCCAGATCTAAGACCCATTTATCAATAATGAAATGTAATAACACTTCGATGGATACATTTAGAATGACACCGAAAATACATTTTGCTTAGTGTAGCGTTTTGAAAAAATGTGTATCGCATTCGCAATTTTTATAGCCAAATCATGATTACATATGTTGATTAGTCAGTTAAATATAGGGGAATGCTGGTCATTCAAATGCACTTGTCAGTACATGGGTACCATACCAAAATGCCCGGGGGGGGGGGTAGGATTTTTTCGCTTCCGCCACGTGCTGCCACGCACCCGCATCCAGAAAAGCGTCGAAAGGGTCCCCTTTCCGGCCCTCGGGCGTTCGTCGACGTTTCTTTGGCAATAGGTATTGACTTTTCTGCCCGTCTCGTCTGGCAATCGCTTTCACTTTCGGGCTTTAGCTTTAATGTTCACGCCATTGTTAGGGGTGACTAATCTGTGGTTATGTAAGATTACGCTTTAGCTCTGGCCTGCATTTCTGTGTGTTTAGATCTAACACATCTCCCAAATAACATGAACATTTGTATTATTGGGAGACTTATTTATGAATTCGTTAAGTGAACCTCTTCGCGATTGCGCAATGATTTACAATAATGTTTATAGATGTAGACAGGGCATTTCGGTAGCAAATTAGTTGATTTCACTGTTAATGCATCTTAGTGGTATCAAAATAGTGGATTCCCTGTTCACGTCCACCAACGTGGATTTTCCTGGGAGTCACGCATTTGGGTAGCTTTTCTGATAGTGTTTACAGCATTTAGGGTTTTGCAATTTGGTTATGTAGGTTACGGCGTTTAGGGTGATTTCTGGGTTGTTTGACGGGTGGGAGACAGGTTTTTTTCGTGTGGAGGCCTGGACCCCCCCCCCCGGGGACGAAATAACTGTACCGAAAACACATAAACCTGTGAAAAATGCTCGAATTTTTAATCTTTACGAAGCTCTTTTGCTCATTTCGAAAATTGGTCTTTGTTTCAAATTCATCTTAGTAATTCTGCGGTTTAGACTTTGATCGGAGAAAGGAGTCATTACGGTTCACCACTTGGGAAGAGGGTCAGCGTTCAACAAATTTTGTATTTTTTTATTTTTTTTATCCCCTTTTTTTGGGTTAAGTTTGTCATAAACAATCTGGGTCAGGCTTGACTTTGGATTTTTGCAAAACTGTAGACCTGGATTGTTGTGAAACTAACCCTTTTCAGGTGTGACCAAAACGCGACTTCCTTTTTTCCGAGTCAGAGGTGACCAGGATTTTTAAGGGCATGTTTATACTTGACGAGACAACATTCAACATACAAATAATGACACAGACATGTTTTTCTGGCAGTGCAAAGATGGTATTACTTTGTACATTCCTATGTGAGTAGGCCAATGTGTGGAGAGTGAAGAATGAATACAGGCATGGAATATGAATAAGAAAGAAGATAACATCGATTAACAAAACGTAATGCAATGCTGCGAATGATGAAGCAAACAGTGACATATAGAAAACTCAAATAATCGACAAAATACTGGTTTTTGCTGCCACTGTAGAAGCAAACAAGCTGGTGGAAAGTGATTGTGACATGTAGCTTGCAAGCATGAAAAAAATGAACAAGATCAGACACAGTTTACGCCTGGTCATTTGTTTTAACGCGTATTGCTCAATCATTGAAATTTTTGGTTCACATATTAAATAAAATAGTCTTTTCATTTTCTGAAAAAAAAATACTCTTTACAGACATCCGCACTTTAAAGTTAATCCTTACAAGCTGTCACTCACTTCAGACAGGAATGTAGAAATTTATCGCATTTAAATGAAATGAATAGTTTTACACTCGCATCTACAGTCAATATTTTTCATGAAGATATTATAATAATGTTATCATAGTTGATTGAACTTGTCAAATGACACTTTATCTATGATGCTATTCTTGGATATTTTGACGGCAAAAATGTATAAACACACAGATGTATGTCGGTGCATTGTGCGGTATGCGTTGCGTAAATACCACATACTTCGGTCCTGCGGGAGTAGTAGTGGAAAATTTATGATTTTCTAGACTCATGGTTACAATTGAGGTCGCATGGTCTGCGCAAAATTTTACATAATTCATCTATCCGGTGTAATTAACCTTCTGTATCATACGAGGGCCCCATCTCAACAAGAAATTATTAATATGAAAATGTATATAAATGTCAATAATTTATCGTGATAATTCTATACCATTCACTGCTACATCGGGTCTGACCGACATATTTTCATCAATTGACATTCCACTATTTGAATTTGAATGAGAGAAATTATCTAATTTCTCTCTTCATTCTCTCGAAATGAAAAATGTTACAAGTGGAGTAACCTTTACTTATGTGCAGGTATTTTAAATCTTTTCAACTAATACTAGCAATAATTGTAATACAAGATTAATCTTTGGAATTGCAGGTATATCGAATATTGTGTTTTGAGTGGTTATTGTATTGTTACCGGACTCATTTATTATTTTCAAGCAGACTCGCTCGCCTTTTATTTGTTACATATAACCTTTCTCAAAAATTCTTACACATAATGTCAGAAATTGTCATACAAAGTTGAGCTAGTGGCCTATTTAATTGACCACCATCAAGCACACCATCAGAGTATTTTTAGTGTTAGGTTAATTCTAAATTTGACATTGTTATATATATGTAATCTTTTATGTAAGTGCTGTATGTTAGTAATATTCTAAATTGAGATTGGGATTGGTATTCTTTTTGTATCTCGCTATTGCGAAACTACACGTGATCAATAATCCAAAAAATGTGACTCAATATGTGCTAGTATTCAGATATTCAATGTTATGTTATTTACTGAGACGTACTAAGCGTTCATTTTTAATTGAATGTCTAAGACATTTACTCTTCTTTTCCTCCACAACACACGCTCCTATATACACTCTCGCTCTTGTGCTCTCACTTGGTTGAGAGCGTACGAGACCTCTAACCAACAATCAGAAAAAATTGGTTGTGTAGGTCTACAATTATACAAGGGGACCGCGGGAAATTGGGCTGTAGCACTAATCTATCATGCATGTTTCATACTTGATGACCTTATCCGTTTCGGGCACGCTATTTTCATTTTTTAACCCAGGCGGAATCTGGCCAATTAGCTCTTACGTAGTGGAGTGACAAAATCCGAGCGCTGAATTATCGTGTTTCTCGCTACAGGATGATTTCAAATATCTTACAATGGCATGGTTGATTTGCTCTCTAACTAAAGCATCGAGGCTACTCCGCTCCGATCATCATCGATCCATCGATACATGGAGTAAAAGTGCATTATGGAAAATAAAATGGCTGCAGTTGAGATGCTAAGGCATAACGGTGCGATCGGGTGAAAGGTACACACTGTATACAATCTGTGACAGTCACAGATCACCGTCATGCGGACGCATATTTAGTCTAGTTAGTCAAGATGAGTCAAACAATGGACCAGATTCTATTCAAATGACCGAAACTCTGCTTTCGAAATAACTATAACTTCGGGTAATTTTGTTCGATTGCCAGATCACACTTAGCACTCACTCTCTTTCAGCATGTTCAGTAAAATTAATACGAATCTAACCAAAATACCAGAAACTGTAGTCAAATTTATAGCATCGGACGTATCGAAACCAAAGTAATTCGTAGTAATCGACTCACTTTTAGGTCAAGCTGACGAGGGAGTCTAGTCAAATGAATTTTGGCATTTTGCTAGATCATGTCGATTTAGTGTTTGCGGCTGTCTATGTGATTTCCTAGTTTTAGCAACAATTCTTATAATTCAAGTCCATTTTATTGACTAGTGATTTTGTCCAATTTATGACTGGAACAGTACCAGCTGCGTAGATACAGAAAATGGGATATGTGTTATTTAGCTTTTCGCGGGTGTGATAATTTAGGATGAACTGTTGGCGGTTAACAGAAGATGACAAATATAGTAGACTCTTAGAAATACAACGTGGAGCATGTTGAGCTGACGTGGGAGGTAGTGCACAAGCGAGCTAAAATAAGTCTGAAGCTCTATGTCTACAAAGAGCAATAGTATTATCCTCACTGTTTGCCGCAGCCCGTGACGCCATCTTTGCAACGTACATTATATAGACCGGTAGGTTATTGAATTGCTAAATACTTACTCTGATCGAATCACTCTAGATGTAGATTTTCTGAGCAGTACATAGTGATCTCATATAATGACAATAATAACAATATTGAGATTGATTTTATTTGGAGTATTTTTTTCTCATTTAATCATTTTTTTTTTTTATTACGTTATTGTTCATTTTTTATTTGTTATTTTATTAATTGTATGTCTTAACATATTGCATGGAATCTAAATTGTAAAATATCTAACTGTTAAAGAATCAATGTAAGCAATTTCGTGTAGCCCTAAAATGTTCAAGTGGAAATCCTCCAAGTAAAAATAATGGATGTGAAAATTCTTCGGTTTGTGTGTGATGTGCTTCAACTGTCGTCGCAGTGTCTTTTGGTTGGCTTGGTATGTAGTAAAAGTTGGCCACCAATACCTACTGATGTAGTTTTTGTGTTAGTTACATTGGTGTTGAGTCTCAGTGCTGTGTGTGGTTAGTGATTGTCATTGCGCTTGTGATATTGGTGTGTCGTTTGGTATAGTAGTGTGCCTTGGTTTTGTTAGCTCCTTAGTGGTGTGCTGTGTTCGCAATTGTGTCGTCTGGCTTCTAGATATTTAGCTGTGTGTAGTGATAGTGTGTAGTGTTTCGTGGTGTCGTTTGTTCCTAGAATATATGCTGCACACTATAGTTGATCTAAATGATTCAATACATTGTTGCAGATAACTGGGTGAAAATAGAATGCGTTAATTATGATAATATGTATTGTGTGCATGTCCATATAGCTAGCAGATCCATGGTCAACTTGTGAAATTAGTTTGGTCGTAGGGCGCGAATTTTTACCAGTATTAATGTCATCTTTATATATAGATGCTTATTTTCTTAAATCTATTACTTATTCTTTTCGAATCAGGCCTATAATTTGGCAAAATTTTCACTCCGTGATCTGATAAATAATTGTCATTAGTGGGCCATTTGTCCTAGTCCACAAGAAGGGATGTGTTTTTTTTCCACCCTGTTTATTTCTACTTCCAAGTGGACTTTTTTAGTGTACACCTTTACGACAAGGCGCTCACGGACTTTTAGAAATAAAATTGTATTAATATTAGTAAGTGTTGAATTTGATACACATTTAAATTTCTATGGACTCCAAAATACAGTCCCTTTGTCCAAAGGGGATCAATAGTACTTTTCAGGTTTTGTTGAACATCATTACTTATTTTGTGTGCTGGTTATCGCCTTTCTCTTTTCAAAAGGCATTGCACCTTACCCCATCCTTTTCGTTCATTCCTTAAAATCTTGTCTACATGTACTTGATTTAATGAAGTGGGTTTGTGCGAGCAAAAATCGCTAATGCGACCATGACCGAGAACAAAACACGGAGCTCAGGCATTAAGCGGTAACAATTTGTTCACGGAGGGTAATGTGGCTTAGCCGAAAGCTTTTGTTACACGCGTTTCTGGAAAAATGAGGCGTGTCAGGTTTCCTCACCAAGCAAGCTTTCCACCCCCATTTTATCCTTGACATTTAATTCGTAATATTTAGAGGAACAGGTAATGAGAGTCTCGAGCTTGAGTGGGAAGACAACTAAAGGTCAGTACTATTATGCTTTTTATGTGAGATATTTTTATATAACGGAACCAAGTAAACCATTAGCCGGGTTTCTTTAACTATCTCTACGCGGAATAAACATTAGTAATCAACCAATGTAATGGACCAATAACTGGTCGCCAGTAAGTTTGTGTGATCCTCTCTTGTTGCTTCTATTCCATACGCGATTGGATGTTGAGGTTAGATTGTGATTAGATGACTTGTCACTCTCCTTCCATGCGTATCGCTGGGAACTTTGCCAGCTTTTTGTAAGCTCTGTAATTTTTTCCCTGACTCAGGTACAGTTTTTCGGGCGTAAATATGTTTGGGTTGGCGCTCGATAATTTACAATTTTCTCGGATGCTCGCAGCTAATGAAGATTTACCTTTTTTTTCTCCTCCGATGTCTTCTGTATAGATATTTACATCCCACTTGTTACTTATTATCTAAGTCCTCACTTACATTACAATGTACAAGATAGAGATTAATGTGTGTTTAACGGGTGATAGAATTTTTAACTGTGGTCGGTTTATGGTTGAAGGGAATAACACTCATCTGACACCTCATTTTTCAAACCGTAAAAGATTTCCGCTAAAGCCAGGGCTCAATAATCTTCCGTCCGTGCACAAGATTTCTTGTTCCCCCTTACGTGCGATTTTGCCAAGCTCGTGTTTTGTTTCGTTCATGGTCGCATTACGATTTTGCCAATAAACCACTTGCTACAGTGGAAGCAAATTTCCTGTTGAAGAATGCCTTTGGTGTTGTATATTTGGATACTAATTCATTTTCTTGCTCAGCAGTTGTTTCTGCACTTCTCGATCAACACCAATTAGTATGGTCACAACCATTAGACTGGATTTTAATTACGTAATTTCACGCTGCATATCATGTCTATGGGTGACCTACTCATACTATAATTATTTCCAATCCCTTCTCGGTTGTGCGTTCGATCATTCAAACAAAATTGGCAACTTCTCCCGGTCCATGCCTTTCGTATATCCAGTTCAGTATGGGTGCAGGGACACTTTCATCATCTTTCATTTAATTACATTCGTGCCGATTTTCGAGAAAAATCGCATGAAACATTTCTTCAGATTTCTTCACTTGCGCTGGCGATTATGTTTTACTGCTGCACTCAATTCACTTCGGCTCGTACGTCTTGAAAATTGGGTTTGTCACACTGATTCGCATTTAAAAGGCTGAGTTTTAGTCTTACTCATTTCCAAACTAATAACTCCCCCCCGCCCCCCCCCCTTTCTGTAAAAATGTTTACGACCCACCCCACCCCACTCTTCCACCAAGCTCTCCGCCGCATGGCTAGATTTCGCCTCGCGCTCACCTCTTCCTTACGCCACCTCTCCCGTGGTAGAATATAGTTCCGGCTCGTTGTCTTTCGACAAAGCGCTAGTTACCTCTCATCTGATGACTCGTTTTGCATTGACACAGTGAACACTTTACAGCTCTCCCGCAGACCAACTCACTACCACGACTCCAAGAACATCTTCTCATCACGTCCCAGTTCAACAGCAAGCAATTCACACGCGACCTCAAATGCTTACAACATACCAAATCCTATCCACTTATCTAGCACACGACCAGCACGCTCACCACACCACACCCACAATCCACTAACGACTCTTGACTTATTCGTGCAAGGCGACGCACTGGTCCGAATCTTTCGAAGTACCTGCATATTTCTCAATAACACTACATCAATCCTGAGACTTCCGTACTTCTCTTCAGTTACGACATTCGAGGCATTTCCATCAAAGATATAACCTCACGACACTGAGTGGAACCACCGCACCGTGTTACCATGTTTATTTCATTCGACTCTATACGTTCACGTGAGTCTCAGCGTGAAACACATCTTCTCCTAGAACCTGGTCTAAGTACATGATTCACATATAACGAGTGTTATTGTTGTGCGATACTGCTCTATGTTCGCTCTGTCGTAGCATCGTATGGGAATGAATTTATGAAATACGTCGCTCACTCTACAATTGTTTCGTGCTCGTTCTTGTTTGCGATTTTCGTGCTTTTTTCCGCATGCGATAGGAGGAGAAACTGTCACCCTCGAAAGTCATTTCTGTCGGAGAAAAATCATTTGTATATAGGGAGAATATTGCTCGCGCGACAATAAATCCCCAGGAACTTTAACGAGCGCGCCCGAGGTGTCAATCGAGGTGCAAAGATGGCGTCACGGCGCTCGACGTTGCAACACGCGTTGCAAAGCTCTTTTAGTGTGACTATCGCTGCCGGCTACAAGACGAGAGTGTTCATCACCTGAAAGCGGCTCTCAAATAGAATCAGAACACGTTGCCTTATAAGGGTCCCACGCTGAAAACCGTATCGCCCTCTGACAACATGGCGAACGAGTACAAGAACTAGTCTGACTGCCAAACTATATTTTCATTGATAATTTCAAGAGTCTAACCATCATGTTGGCCCATGTTTCCGTCGCCAAACCGTCACTACACGGCACATTGCTCTATAGACTGAAAACAATCATGTGCGACGATTAATTACACAATCCCCAATATCTCACAGTCACATTTGAATCTAGTCGATGGTAACTGTTCAGTGATTAACGTTCATCTGTCTCTGTCACAAACCAAGTGCACATTATGCTCCCATAGATTCTACTAGAGGCTCGCAATTTATGCGTAATTTGGATGTTTTGCAGCTAAAAGCGTCTGGTTCAAAGTCCACTTGCTATTAGTATGTACCATAAACAACTCTACTCTTACACTAAAAATAATGGATCTAATGCTGTTTCTAGTCATATCGATTATTTCCTATATACTATTTTTTTCTAATGTTGTCTCTAGAAGACCTTATGAACTAAATCCTTCTTACTGGTATATCTTAATGTTGCCTATTGCAAAATAGGTAGTACGATTAGACTTTTACTAGAATTATGTATTAGGCCATCTTATTTTGCTTCATTTTTTCGTTCCGATTATTATTTGCTCCTTCCTAATTTGTTGTGTCTCCTCAATTTTTTTTCTTTATATATACGTTTTGCGTCTCCCTTCTATATTCTTCGGTCTATCTTCTAGCCCTCCTTTATCCCTTTTTCCTATTTCTTCTGTCTTCTCCTCCATGTCCACTCCTTGCTTTATCTTTTTTTCTTTTCTTTCTGTCTTTTTCTTTTCTTTTACCTCTTTGTTCCTTCTATTTACTTGTATTTTTCCCTCTTATTTTTTGAGGTTAATTGTCTCAAGTGCTTTTTTTCTTTTTTGGTTTTTCACTCCAGCCCCTCCTAGAGAATTGTATAGATAGTCCAAGGAATACTGTGATTGACAGAGTATAGTACTGATGTTTTATGTAAGTCTTCCTTCAATTCCCAAAATTTTCTGATGATATTGTTAAATTTGTTTATAGATTTTTTTTATGCTGTATTATGTTTTTTTGTCTGAATTGAATAAGTAAGAATTGGGAGATGTGTAATTGGTATAAAAACAGCTTTTAATAAGGCAATCACTAAAAATGAAATATATCATTGTGTTCAATTCAGGTAATTACTGTGAAAAGTACCCCCTCCCCCACAATTTTAAAGACCCAAAGTAGCCCCCCCCCCCTTCCAAATTTTTACTGAGTGGGAAAAAAGATCCCTTGAACGAAAAACGAATTTTTCCCCCTGCTGTACACAGTATGTCAAATAACTTTATATCCTGGAAGTGGTCATCAGTAAAGTCTTCATAAAACAATTAATTATCAAGAAGTGGAAAAGTAGCCCCCGAAAAATGGAGCCCCGGAAATGAAAAAAGTAGCCCCCGAAAGTTCAAAAAGTAGCCCCCGAAATTTTAACAAAAATTGATTTTGGAGCCCCCGAAAGAAAAAATGAATTTTTTTCCCTGGTGGAGCCCCTTTTCGTCTCTTCACTCACCATTTACGTGTACGTCCTTCATAATCAGCGCAGCCCATTTTGATTTCTCACGTTTTACGACCGAACCAGGGAAAAAAATAAAATTTTCTTTTCGGGGGCTGCTTTTCCCCTTTCAGTGCTTTCCAGATATTCTTTTGCATTGACCCTGTGGTAATTTTTCGGGGGCTGTTTTACACATTTCAGGGGCTCTTTTGGCCATTTCGGGGGCGAAATCGCCCCGAGCCCCCGTGTATTTATTTCCCTGGATCGAACAATGGACTTTATATATCTCTGAACATTTATGGACATTCATGGACTGAGTTTTCTGCTTGCCTTTACTGGCTGGCGTCTTTTTAACATGTAAGCTTACTTGTATTTAACTCTCAATTGCAATGTCATATTCGGTATGTTAATTCAACTCTACCACATTCTAATCAATTTGTGCAATATTCAATTTTCACTGCAAATACTTATTTTTATAATAATAATAAACATCATGAAAAGGGAATGTTCTGTTCATGTCATTATTTGTGTAAACAGACTGTCCACGTATTAAATAAAAATAAGGAATTGTTTGACACACCTATTCACTTACAATCTACATTCATTTATTTAATTTCATTCACAATCTATCAAACGTTTATCTAAACCAACCGTGTCACATACATGTATTTTCCTACAAATCTATTTTTAGCACTCTCAAGCCCCATAACTCCCGTCTAACTTCTAAGCCCTACAGGGCAAGATATAAAAAAAGGTTCTCATAAATGAAGACAATCTCACTTTAATTATGTCAGGACTCGGTTTGTCTTTGACTTCGTTTATGAGGACAATCTTCACTTTTGAGGACAATCCTTGTTTACTGACCAGCACCACTACACTGACAATGGTATTAAACATTTTGTAATTTAGGCCTAATCAAAAAGAAATTGTTATGTTATCTTGACTTTACTAACTTCATCCAGACAGGTTTTAAACCCTTGGGGACGACGGGCTTGTACGTACAGAAGCCCAGTAACTTTCACACTCAGAGACGACAGGCTTCTACATGTACATGTACAGGGGGCAGATTCACGAAATGGGACCAACTACAATTTGGTAACAGGGATCATTGATCCTAGCGGCCATATTTAGGTTTGGGTGCGAATCTGGAAACTCAAGTTAGATTCATTAGCTCTAAGTCGAGCTCTAAATGCTGGGTTGTCTGTGAAGCGTCTCTAACTATTGTTCTCTGCCATGGTTCACCGACAAGATTGCAGTGTACGCATGTGTCAAGCATGAATGTAATTGTTATCGAAGATCATTAATATTTATAGAATGCATGCTCCACAAATGTCTGAGACTACAATGAACATAGTCTACACCTGTAAATACCTCAGCTTCATGCACATGTATACCATAATGATACCTATTCTTCATTGCAGGCGCAATTTAAAATTTCCACATGTACATCTTAAATTGAGTTTAATCTTCAAATATGCTTAATTTTGTAATAAAAACAATTATTTGCTTTTGTACATTGGTTAGTTCAAAGAGAAACTGACATGATTTGGAGTCAGTTTCGTGGAGTGTTCGGCCTTAGTTCAACCACAGTTCAACCACAGCTTTAACCTATAGGTTGGTCCTAGGCTGGTTTCGTGATTCTGTCCCCAGAAGCCCAGAAAATATGTCAAAAGATTTGGTAGAACACTGGATAAATGGTAGAGTTTCATTGGTAAATGTGTCTGTCCCAAAAATTTACACATTTTTTGACTTGTAGGCCTATAAAGTAAGAAAATAAATATTGTAAGAAAAAATTTATAAGAAAACATGGGTTTATAACTTTATATTCCCTTCAAAGTCAACCACGTGTAAATCACATCGTCTCTCAATGAACAGCAGTGCCATATAGCATTGAGCCCAGTGGGTTAACTGCCCAACCATGTTGTTGGAACAATTTTTCATATGAGTTTTGAGTCTTTTAAAGGCCCAATGTCATGACAAGATGAAAAAAATCCCCTCTTTTGACTAAAATCATAGAAACTAGAAAGGTTGAACTGATGACACCATAATGCAACAGAAACAACCATGACAGTGTGGAAAAATACAGTAATGTTCTCCCACAATCTGGCACTGCAACAGTCCATGTTCATGAACTGAATATGCGCTGGTTGACATCCTCAATGTGGTTTAGTTGACTCTTGTCAGTGGGCCTTTAAGAGCCATGTTGCAGGTTTCTTTTAAAAATAACAACTTATAAATTGAGTAATGAGTATAGTTCCACTCCCCCAACCCGCCCCCCCCCCCAAAAAAAAGGAAAAAAATAATAATAATAATAGATTATAAATAAATAAATAAGTAAATTTAAAAAATAAAATAAAAATGATACTGTTAACTTTTGTTGAGTTACATTGAACCATTTGATTGGCCTGCTGGATCCTTGGAGTTTTTGTTGGCTAATTTATAATCAATGTCATTGTCACTGATTCTAAACCATCTAGGCACCACACCACCGGCATCACCATGTCCGGGGCCACACCCCCACCGTTCTTCACATGGGTGTCCGCCCTCCTCGCGGCCCATGCCATGCCATCCACGGGAGATCACATGCGCTACCTGGCGGAGAACGGCATCAAGTATCTTGTTTCCTTGACAACGGAGTGCAGACCGCCGGTGGAGGCTGCCCCTGGCATCACCTGGGTGCCGCTCGGCATCGACGACTTCCACGCACCGACGTTAGAGCAGGTCACGGAGTTCATGAGGGTTGTTGAAGAAGCAGAGCAAAAGAAGGAGGTATGGGAAGCAGTATTTTGTTTTTGACCGTTGATGTAACTTCTTGTTCGTAGAGAGACTTTGTGAATTTTTGTTTGTTTGAATGTGAAGGGAATGTATACTATACATTTATGTTTCCTTTTCTTTATTTTCTTCATTTAACTTTTTTAATGTAAATTGGAAGGAAGAGTGGTATTTAAGGTAAATGACATGATTGGGGGTAGTCCTCAACTTGGGCTGAAACTACTCTAGAATCAAGTAAACTATACAAGGATTCTCCTGTGAAAATCTTGTAGTCAAACGTCGACTCATTCTAAAATAAACAACGTCAATATATCGTGCATAGGAAACCTGCTGTGTGGTTACTCTATGGGGCTTATTTTCATGTCCCAGGTAAATTAATACTCCGATGTTTATGGGTGATTCTCGTTAAGTAAACAAATTACAGAAAATCTCCCAGGTGGAGTCCACTCGCCCTAGTGTATAAGTGGTGTTATTTCAACTCATTTGCTTCCTTGAGGCATTTTACAAGTCGTTCCCACTCAGTCATATAACCTTTAAGAATGTATCCTTACTTTTTATCCTGTACTTGTAATTGATTGTAAAGTTTACGATGTTTCTGAGCATCCAGAAATCTTGTTTTGTTTGTCCAGTGGTCCGTCTTTCTTGCATCGTGTCCATACTATTGACACAAGGCGAGAAAGAAAAAGGTGAAGCAAGAAAAGGGTCAAAATGATGATCCTGGAAATTTCAACTTCCATCAGGGCAAAATCAGGGAATTTTGTTTCCATTAAATTACAGGGAACCCTGTGTATACATGTACACGTACCTGTCAATTAACATTTGATTTCTTAAAAAGTAATTTTTGATTTCCTCTTTTCTCTCCATCTCTCTCTTTGTTATAGAACATTATAGGCATCGTGTAACCATATTTCCAGTTTAAAAAAAACCCTGAGCGACATGATTCCCCATGCTACCAGTGTCTCTGATAAGGTCTAAAAATGATGCCCGAAAAAATTGCAGTTCAAAATGATCATTACATGTAAGTGCTTTTAAAAAGTGAAAATCATTGAGCGTTCATTTCAGTCTCCCCCCTCCCCCCCCCCATAGACTGCTGTGTTGCAGAATTTTCACCTGCTGACAATAAATCATGTGCCGATTTTTATCTGGACATATTTTATGAGTGACAGCACAACTGTCTGAAGTTTTTAGTTCTAGAGTGTTTATTTGTCCATTTGAACACCATCAAATATGTTAGATGGCAAAGTTTGACAGTTTTTGAATTGGGCTTCACAATGTTATATAGTGGTCTTTAACTTTTTCTCCCACTCTTTGCGTCATTCTCACAGGCCGTTTCAGTACACTGTCTCCGTGGACGTGGTCGGACAGGAACCCTTCTAGCTTGCTACCTCGTCAAAAAGCACAAGATGACTGCAGCTGATGCCATCGCCGAAATTCGAAGTTTACGTCCGGGATCAATAGAATCACTTGAACAGGAGAGACTTGTGCATGATTACCATTCCCTTATAACATTGCCATCTACAACATTTTAACTCATTTAATCGCATATACTGTAATTACTGTATTTATATGTAGACCTAATTAGTGTATTCAGACAATTAACCCCAGACAATTACCCCCCCTCCCCTTTGTAAACTACCACCCAGAAAATTACCACCTAAGACAACTCACCCAAGACAACTACAGAGATGCCAAGCCTCCCTGATTTTCAGGAAGGCTTTCTGAAAATTACATGATTTTTGTGTGAATCGGTGTATAAATTTCAAAGCCTTACTGATTTTGGGGCTGGCTACTCCCATTGAATTGTACACATTTGCTAGAAACCTCCCTGATTCTCAATCCATTCCTCCCTGAAACTATATTGAAATAGTTGGCATCCCTGCAAATACCACCTAAAAAGTACCAGTTAAGACAACTCACCCCCTGACAACTGCCTCCCCCCCCCCCTCTCAACAACTGCCCACCTGCCATTATTACCCCTGTCAACTATTCTTCTGGTAATTATTGGGGGAGGGGGAAGTTGTCCTGATAATTATCCTTGGGCAGTAGTTTTGTGGGTGGTATTTGTGGGGGGTGTAGTTGTCCTAGGTAGGGAATCATCAGGGGAGGGGTAGTTTTGGGGTGAGGGGGGTTAATTGTCTGGAGGTAGTTATCCAGAGGATAGTTTCCCAACAACCATTTGATAATAATTATTGAAACTTAGATAATTTGTTAGTTATTACACATTTACATGTGTGTAAGATATGTGTGTGCTGCTTTGTCCGTACTTTCATTTATATTTATTGGCAGACTCGTCATAACACAGGAAAAAAAGTCTTGTGCAATAGACATTTTTTTTCAACTTTCTCTTGAAGTATAGTGTGCTTAGCCTGCGTTTCATTCAAGAATGGTGCATTCCAGTAAAATTTGCTGCCTAACTTATCTATTTTTAAATGCCACTTCATTTGCAATGAATAATAAAAAGCACAAAGCCTAGTTTTATCATTATTCATTTGATGTAAGAACATATATGTCAGTCTTTAGTCTTTCTTTGCTTTTTAGATAACAAGATCATTGTTGACATATCAATTAAAGAAATGTCCAAACTTCAATTATCTGAGCCCTTCATTGATACTAGTAGTGCTTGAATGCCGACAAATAAAAACACCTAGAACTACCAAACTTTGCGAAAAGTTATGCTGCACTGCATTTAGCAAGATGTGTGTGAATAAAATAAAAAAAATAAAAAAAAAAAAAAAAAATAGTATCCACACATGGATTTGCATCCTGCTAGGTCTATTTTAGCTCATCCGGCCGAAAGGGCCGATGAGCCTATGCCATGGCGTGCGTCCGGCGTCCGTCCGTCGTCCTTCGTCCGTCCGTCCGTCCACAGTTTGAAAATGCTTCTTCTTTCGTCATTTCTCAACGATTTTGATTCTGATTGTTTCATATTGATAGGGCTAGGTGGGGGATTTAAAACTGCTACACAGAATCGTGCAAATTCATTATATAATTTTTAATCTTATGCAAAATTTATTCGAAATCACAAAAAATGCTTCTTCTCCTTCATTCTCACCGATTTTGAGTTTTGATTGCTTTATTTGGATAGGGGCTGAGTCTATGCCACATTAAATTCTACAACAGAATTTTGAAAATTATGACTCATTTGATGCTAATATGTAATGGCGGGATGTATTATAGCAAATTAATCCCTAGAGAATGAAAGAATTTTGTCTTTTTTTTTTTATTGGTGATGGAATAAATTTGCATAATATTGGCATATTGATATGTTTATTCCACTTACATTTTGCTTGACCGATTTTCATTATGTATTTCGGTATTGATTTCTGAAATATTTCACGGGACGTAATTGGGGTGTGGGGTGCGCTTCAAATTAAGCTTCTAGCCACAAAAAGATATCTCGCAAGATTAAATGCCCAATTATGCCCAAATTTCACCTTAATGACCTCTCATAATCCCAGATATATCGACAGCAAATATATATTCGCACGAATTTATTGTGTATTTCAGAATCACAAAAAGATGCTTGCTTCTCCTTCAATATCTCAACACATATTTATATGTAGAAATGAAGCAATTTTGTTTATTTTTGGATAATTGCTATATAATACCATATTATTACTTTCTAAATAAGACTCTGATGTATAGGATTATTGGCTCGAAGTTCTTGTAGAAGTTGTAATGTGGCGATAGTATGCTCAGCCCTACCAAATAAGTAATAAAAGTATCAAATTAAATTGCGAGATATCGAGTGATAGAAAATTGCAGACAGAATTTTTAAACTTCTACACAGAATTTCGTGAAATTATACTCCATTATTTAGTTAGATTTATGGGTAATTTATGCACAGAATTAAATCCAAAAATAACAAAATTGCATTCTCACATTTTCTTGACCGATTTTCAATCTGTATATGTTTGATTCTAATAAGGGCTAGGTGGGGAGGCTTCAAGTCTTCTAACAACAAAACTTGTAAAATTAATCAATAGTATGCCAAATTTAATAATATAATTCAATTAATGCAAAATTTATGCAAATTATTCAAAATCACAAGTTAAAATAAAAAAAATTGCTTCCTTCTCATTCATTTCTCAACCAATTGTTGATTTGAGTGCTTACTTTATCTTGGTAGAGCCCTAAGCTTGGTACACTAAACTTCTACCCAGAATTCTTAACTCTGCTCCATTTAAATAATTATTGGTATTTGATGCAAATTTATTCAAAAATAACCAGAAATTTATTCAGTTCTATTCATATTCATAGTACCTATTAATTTGCGTTCCACTGTCAAGTGTGCTTTTTTCAACAACAAAAATCAGTATGGCGAGCCCCGGAATGGGCATCCGGGGATTGCCAATCATATATAATTCATGTAGGTTATTATTATATTTTTTTTATCATTATTATTTTATTTTTTTTCATGTCCCTTCCAGGGCATGAAACTAATATTTTCTGCACTCGAATTTTTTTGATATATCATGTTTTTTCCTTCGCGCGACATCAAATTTTAATCTTTTCACCAGTTGATCGAGAGCGACTTGTACCCATGAAATTTCGGGATATATTGATGTTGCGAGATGCCGGGCATCAGGCTCCTACGTCATTGACGTTTTCTTAGTTGTAATAGCTGTAAACACAGCGTTTTGACAACAGTTGTGTATAGATTTTCAAGTTTATGAAGCACTAAATGATTGTTTTGTATTCTGCTTTATTCAGGGCTTCGCTTTTAGGCCTTATCAAAGACACTGGAAGCATGAAGGACCATGTAGCTCAGATTTTTTTAAACTGGAAAGTTTAAAAACATTTTAAAACAATGCCTTGGCTTGTTGCAAAATGAACAAATTTGGTTCATTACAGTGTTTATGTCCTAGTGTGTTTAGTCCTGTATACTTTGAACATATATGTACCTTGACCAAGATATTAAAGGTATAAAGAGAAATCTTTTTGACCAAATTTCTTCTCTGCTGTAGTTGAAAAATCAGTGAAATGAATGTGTAGTACTGATTCCACGCCATTGTCTTTCATATCAAAATCGCACAAAACTAACAAAAGCTGTCATTGACATATTATGTTGTATTGTAGGTTAGCATGTTATTTGGGGTTTATGTTCCGCATTGTAAATGTGTGTGGTAGCTTGCCATAAGTGCATTGAATAAGTTACAAGTTTATTCTGTACAAAATTGTGTAAGCAATTCTGTAAGCAAGTTGTGTTGTTACCCTGTACTGTTTTATGTAAATATTACATCTTAAAAACAACTAAGTATCATTAATCATATGTTTAGTAATATTACAGTATAAATGTTTTTAGTTATAGTAACATATTTCATTTCAACTTTTTAGTATACAATGTATGATAAACATATTAGACAAGCATATCCTATATACTGTAAGTAAATATTTTCATACTTTTATCTTACAGCATAAAGCCAAAAAAAAAACAAGTGCTGCAAAATCTTAGCATAGGATAGATCATGGTTGTGACTGTGTGAAATGTTTTGATAATCAGTACACATCAATATGAGTGTGGGGGATTGGGGAGGGGGGGGGGGGTGCACACTGCAAACATCCAGTGTGTGCATGCTCAGGAGGCCAGGATTGTGATCGTCATGATAGTCACTTGCCACATCTCCATTTTGAATCTACATTTTGAAGTATGCAATAGTAAAGAGATGCACTGGTAATACATGTAGTTAAATTTATATGATTGATGCATATTGCATATTTGCAATATGCTAGTTTCTCAAACTGTCTGTGAAAGTTTATCCATGGAATGGTGATATCAAATGTATTTTAGGGCCATCGCACACTACACGACCGGTATACGATTCGATTTTGGAAGAAAATGGAATAGGATATAAAAATTTCAAGACATCACAATGTGTTTATTACAGTTCTGAAATTCTGAATAGTCATACATGTACAGATAGTAAATAAAAAATATTGCCCGTTTCGAGCTCTCTAGTTGGAAGAAAAGCCAAATCGGCTCCCTATCGTAGTCACTTCAAAAAAGTCCAACGATTGTCTATGATTAGAAAATGACAGTGCACCAGAATTTCATTTTAAGTATTCATATTATTGTTCAGAACCCGAATCAATTAAGTTTTATTGCTAAAATTGCCCATATTAAATGCTACATGTACTTACCGGTATTGCCAAAATCAGATTGTAGCCGATCTCGTGGTGTGCAGTGGGCCTTACACCTGCCCACTATGCAATTAGGTAGAGAGACAACTGTTTCCTTATATTTTGTTCTATGTGTGCACTTCTGTATGATGATTACGTTCATGATATCATTTTTAAAGTGACAATTGTGCAATAAACACAGCCAGATTAGAAAACTTGTGCAAATTCTTGAAAAATTGTCATGATAATTAAGGCAATTCTAATTTGGTCTACATGTATTTATTCATTCATGGCATTACATGTACCTAAGCAATAATAAGATTTTACTGAATTGTTCATCAGTGATGTATCTGAGGCCCGCCTTGAGGCCAGTGTCTGGTACCCTCTTCGGTCTCGGTCCGTGTCACCTGTAGAAACCAATAGAAAGGTTAAGGTTTGGGGCGGCCTTGGTCTCGGTCCGAGTCACCTGTACAACTCTATACACAGCTTATATTTTGGGGTGGCCT
This sequence comes from Eucidaris tribuloides, assembly GCA_001188425.1. Taxonomy (NCBI): domain Eukaryota; kingdom Metazoa; phylum Echinodermata; class Echinoidea; order Cidaroida; family Cidaridae; genus Eucidaris; species Eucidaris tribuloides. The sequence continues at coordinate 23,520 of JZLH01S0217426.1, forward strand.
CAGTCTCGGTCCAAGTCACCTGTACATACCTATAGAAAAGTTGTGGTTTGGGGTGGCCTCAGTTTTGAAACCTGTGGTCATAGATACAACACTGCTGTTCATGCAATTCATACATCATTGTTTGCCTACAGTATGCAGAGGCTATTAACTGTATGTCGTGTTCCTGTACAAAGGCTGTTAGTTGTTTTCATTATGTATTACATTAGCGGCCTTTGCATAGGCACACAACATACAGTTAATGGCCTCTGCATAGGCACACAACGGCATGAAGGTTTTACATGTAATTCTGTGCCTTGACTGTGCAAACAATGCAATAGCAACATTGTGTCTCACCCACCCATGACTGAATAGGCCTAATGCAAAGATTTCCCCCAAGTACATCCCTAACCCAAGTTTGATGTCAAAAGAAAGTCTTACAAGTAAACTTTAACATTTGACCTAAAATGACCTTTAAAAGTTTAACCCTATTTTAACTGGGCTATTTCGGACCAGGTTTTTACTAGGTGGGGGTCAATTTGACCCCCCTTCAGATCATGGTCGCCGATTGCGCGATCGCCGCGAAAATTTGCATGCGCATAGAGCCGGATGTAGACTACAGGACTGTATAGTAAAATTTTCAAAAAATTTATTTTTTCTATTTTTTAAGTAATTAATTATGCTAATAAGTGCATGAAATTATGTTTTCGCCTATAACTCACTTACAATACATGTAGCTAGTAGAATACTAATTTTTCGTGAAAATATTCATTCTGACATTTCTCACTATTATCTACAAAAAAATTTGCCGAATTGGAATTAATTTCTTATGTATTTTATTGTTTTGTGAATTTCTTATGTATTTCTTTGTTTTTTCGACCTTTTGTTTTCTATTGTTTTTTCGATGAAATTTGTTTGCGACACTTTTGCAATCACAAACAGCATAAAATTAATTCATTTCAACCAGTAAAAGCACAAATAATCATACATTTTTGGCTGAAAGCACAATTTCCATTGATTTTGTACACGAAATCACGTTTTTGAGCAATTTTGGGGTTGACATGCATGTATAAAAAGTCGCGCAGCGTCGTAACGGTACGTCCGATTTTCGCGAAAACGGTCTCAAAAAATGCGCAAGACTTGAAAGTAAAAAGTCAGCGAGCGACGCGATCAAAAAATTTTGCGCGGCGGCATGGTCGCGAAATTTGTCGAGGGGGGGTCAAATTGACCCCCCCCCCAGTTAATATAGGGTTAACCTTACCATGTGATATCTGACGGCACAATATTTGGATCCCTTAGTCTCACTTTCACCTCCAGTGGGCGAGACAAGTATTTATCTTGTACCCAAGTTACTTGCTTTCTTGGAAATTTTTGAAAAGTTGTTTTTATTGGAGGGGGGGGGGGGTCTAGTGTATTTTGACCATAAAAAAAAATAAGAGTACAGTGGGGAAGGGGGTGAGGGTGATCTCTGTGAGTGTGAGGTGAATCCAGCCACGCCCGTAGTTGGGGATTAAACCGGATTTAAATCCTGGATTACTACTACTACTGCTAGATGCAAATCATTTTCATGCCATGCAATGAATGACATGAAATTTGTGACCTGTACCCACGATGACCTGATGAAGTTGCACATCTTATAAAACATAATGAGAAGGAAAAGTATGAAAATTTAAACTTTTGCACAAAATGTGAAGTCATAAAACTTTTGATTTTAAAGACTTCACTTTCATATTCTACATTTCAAATATGATATTTTGTATTTTCCTTTCGGGGTGTCCGACTTTATCAGGGCTTCAGATCACATCTATATCTTTTCTATCAGTATAGTTTTAAGGACATTTATAATTGTAGTACATGTAATTGTGTTTTACTTTTCTGTGAATTCACCAACCACAAAATTAATACAACTACTTGAAAAATTTGTCAGTCATGTATAAATTTGCAACATAATCTGTAGGCCTACATGAAAATTATGCAATGTTATGTACATGTACTATTATTGAATGAAGTGTGTGATGTACATGTAACAAAACTTTTTATTTTTGTGAATTACAGAAATGTTCATGTACCCACATACATGTACAGTACAGTGCACTCCCGTTATAACAAACACGGTCATAACAAAATTCCTGTTACAACGAAGTTGAAATTTAAGTCCCCAAATTATTATCTACTGGTATATATCTTTATGTACTTTCACACTGTTTGGTTATAATACAATTTAGATACAATGAAAGAAGACTGCCGATCCCAAGGACTTTGTTATAACGGGAGTCGCCTGTATGGTGAAAAATTTCAATGTGTGTGAATTTTCATCCTACATTCTTTAGCCCATTAATGGAATTTCCTGGCCACAAAACTCCATTTAGCAGTGAAATTCATCAAAAGGGCAGTTGACATTCCTGTTGTGGTAAATTTTACAATGCTTAGCATGAATATGTAATTGATATGTACATGTATATGCAAGTGCCTCTAATTTGCCTTCGAAATGCAATGAACATTCTTGTGCTCAAATTTATTTAAAGTTATGTTCCTCCACATTATTACATGTAGCATAATTTTACTTGGGATAGGCTGATAAAGGGGGGGGGGTGTGGGGGGGTACATTATGTAACCATGTGTGTACACAAAACGTGGAATGGGGTAGCTTTCAAAAGCAAAACACATATGAAAATAGGATCAAAATACCTAATTTGGGGGAATTAGTGAGTATTTTGGGGGATGAATCCTTGCTTTGGGTGCTTTTGTTCTTGTAAAATCTGCGTTTAGGGTGTACTACCTGGGGTAAAAAATTCTTGCTTTGGATGCTTTTGTTCATGTAAATCCATGTTTAGGGTATAACTTTTGTTTGTGTACAATCCAGGTTTAGGATCATTTTGACAATTTGTTGAAATCCTAGCTTTGGGTCATGTTTTAAAGTTCATGTACATGCATGGTTACAGCAGAACAGAAATGTGTATGTTGTTCTCCATTTCATTGAAATATGGGGAAATATCCATAAGAAATCAAATTTAAACTCAGATTTAAGACTGATGTGTAGTATGGGTTGTTTATCTTTTATGTTTAAAATAAATTACATTTTATACACTTCATGCATATAAACTTTATTTAATACACTATTTCAACTTTTTATGTCTCTGCACAAAGGTGCCTAAAGCACCATATTTTCCTATTGTCCATTTGGCGGTGTGTCAGTTCATCTCTATGTTATCAGATGCGATTACAATTGAAGGTCAAGTAAGATGCAATATACTACAAGGTAAACAGATTCACAGTTGTGTACATGTATACAACTCCTGGTGATATGCAATACATGTCTACATGTATTTATGCATCACGTTACTTTTTGTCTCTAAGTTGTAATATATTCAATACCATACAAATAAATAAATATTAGGCTTCTATTTTCAAATGACTGTGAAATTCTGTTATTCTTTTATTATTCAATTCTCATTTCAACATTCCATCAGTTTACTTTTGGTTCCAATATTTTTTTTTTCAATATTCTGTGACATAGTAATTCACATATACAAGTTATGTACTGTACAGACCAATACATCAAATATACAAAGTATGCACAAACTCTTAAAAACATTTCTAAGCATGACTTTATATACACAAAATACAAGAACTATATAGTACATATCATGATCACCATTTCCGTATGTTAATGATTTACTAGACAAATATTAAATTTTAATATTTTAAATTCATATATTAATTTCATTTTTTTATAACTGAATAACTACAATCAAATCTGCAGTGTCATGTACAATCAAAATGTTCAACAAATAATTTAGAAAATTAATATTTCAATTTACTTATAGTGAGGGTATGCATATATTCTACAAATCAATAAATTAATCTTAATTACAGACAATTTTTAAATGATTTTAAGCATAGAAATATTGAATACGTTATTTCATGTACATCAGAAAGGTGAGTTTTTCACAAAGAACATAATTTATATCTGAACAGATACATAAACATGCAGCACTAATTTCCACGTGTAACGGAATGGGACTTTCAACAGTAACTCAATGAATTATGTGTAACCCAAAACAACTTGAGTAAATTAGTTAAAACTTTTCTACATCAACAAGTTCAACTGCACACAAATTCTAACTTCTCATAAACTTCAATAAAATTCATTCCCTCATAACTTAAAGACATTTAACAATTGCTCTTCAAAAAAAAAAAAAAAATCTTCAGGTAATTATTCAAGCTATTAGTCTACAGAGGCTTAAGTTGAAAAAATTATACTTCACAACAATCATTTAGTGCGGGTTTTGCCATTCCCATCCCTTACAATTAAGATTTGGCCATACGCTTTATCTGAACCAGGGAAAAATCAAATGTTCTCTACGGGGGCTCCTTTTACTCTGTTAGTGCATATTTTACCCTAAGGCAATTTACTACAGAGATTCTTTTGCAACTTTTGCGGGCTCTTTTTGCCATTTCGGAGGCAAAGTCACTGGGACTCCCTGTGTGTGTGTGTGTGTGTGTGTCTGTCTGTCTGTCTGTGTGTCTGTGTGTGTCTGTGTGTGTCTGTGTGTGTCTGTGTGTGTGTCTGTGTGTCTGTGTGTGTGTCTGTGTGTGTGTGTCTGTGTGTGTGTGTCTGTGTGTGTGTGTCTGTGTGTCTGTGTGTGTCTGTGTGTGTCTGTGTGTGTGTCTGTGTGTCTGTGTGTGTGTCTGTGTGTGTGTGTTGTGTGTGTGTGTCTGTGTGTGTGTGTGTCTGTGAGTGTGTGTCTGTGTGTGTCTGTGCGTGTGTGTGTCTGTGCATGCGTGCGTGTGTTTGTGTTTTCTTTCCTTGGATAAGCAAGTTTGACAGTATGCAATGCAAGAACACAATATGTCAAGGCAATCTCTTACAATTAACCTTTTTTTTTTGTTTATTTAAGAACAATATTATCACCTGAATGATCTGTATGAACAAATTTTTCTTTGAATGTGCACAATATAATTTATGTGGCAGTTAAATCATTCACTGCATAATTTTGAGTCATGTAAATGAAGTAGTTAACTGTCTCGTTTCATTCTTATTTTTACTTTTTTATCAATCAGCACTAGCATTAGCAAGGTGAAGATGGAGCTATTGATCAATCAATAAAAGCACAGAGACGAAAGTTACAACTTTACCCTGAGAAAGTGCTGCTATAACCTTATAATATACAGTATGTACACTAATTACATTATGTACTGTGTTTGTATATAGCACCATATCTACTCCAGTAAAACCTTTCTGGCTTACATTCTGAATTCTACATTCACATCGAAATCTATATAACAAGCTCGGAATTGGCGGATACAGTTCTAATAAAAAACAACACAAGGTATTCAACCGAAATATTATGAATTGACGAATGAACAAATAAACACACACATACTAGTATAATATTAGACATATATTTACGTAAAATAACAGTTTGCATGGCATCAAAAATGAAAGGTGTGTAATTGTGTATCTGCTGGATTTTTTGCATGACACAAATTTGCACATTCTACCTTAAATTCACACATTCTGTAAATTCAACTATTGTCTACAAATTTTGGGGGCATCCAACAATACTTTATGTTACGTCCAATGAGACAATCATAGAATATAACTAAAACTGTATTTTACACTGTTTTATGAAGGGGCATACTTATTCTATGATGATAAAGGCTATAATTGACCCTAATTGGACTGGAGGGGGGGCCCCTAAAAGGCCCCCCCCCCCGACATTTTTTGCGATAAATTTTTAACGCGAGAAGCTATGGCCGCGATATTTCATGACATTCTTGCGCATCTTTTAAGCCCAAATTTGCGACGCCCGGGTACCCGGTTCGCGAGTTATGCATAATTTTGCACCCGTGCATCAGACCCAATATTGCTCAAAAACGTGATTTCATGTACAAAGTCAATGCAAATTGTGTTTTCAGCTAAAATTCATAAATGAGTGATTAATTTTGCTTTCATTGATAACAATCATTTGATTTGCTTTTATTTATGACCGAAATAATGTCGCCGACAATTTCCATTGAAAAAACAATAACAAACAAAAAGGCGAAAAACAAAGAAATACTTAAGAAATTCCAAAAACAATAAAATACATAAGAAAACATTTTGATACCAAATTTTTTTTAATGTGCCTCCGATCAGAATCTCGCAAAGAGTCTTTACACAAAAAATGAGCACTTCAAGGGTTTTACTTAATGATTTACAGCCAGATTCTAATTTCATGAATAAATTAGCATAATTAATTATTTAAAAATAAATTTGACCAATTTTTGAACAATCAAATATACAATTCTGTAGATTATGTCATGGGTGACGTGTGTGTCGATTTTCATCGCGAGCGCGCAATCAACGGCCGAGATCTGAAGGGGGGGGCCCTTTAGGCCCCCCCCCCGACCCCAGTCTTTCCAGCCTCCAAAATACCCCAGTCTAATTAGGGTTAAACAAAATCTAATCCTACCAAAAAAAAACAGATCTACACAGATGATTTATATAGGAAATGATATTGAACAAAAAATATTAAAACAGTTTCTAAATTGATACACCCACAATAAAC
>JZLH01S0217427.1:16068-31932 GCA_001188425.1 Eucidaris tribuloides
GTTGAAAACATAAAGCTGTAACTAGATTTTAATTTGTCACTAAGACGAATTGGTGATCCGCATATTGGCTGCGATCATTAGATCTAAAAAAATTGTGACAAAGTATTGTACCTTGCTCAAAACTGCCCTTTTTGACCTGAAATACTCCATTTAAGTTGAATTTGAATATCAACGTGCGCGTACGCATACGGTTAGCACCAGTGATGACCTTTGACCTGAAGTTACTGTGTACCAAGTTTGGTGCCGTAACTCGACTCCAGTCACGAGATATAGGGAAAATATGATTTTTCTTTGTGACGTCATAGATGACGTCAGAAGAATTTATCATGGAAAGTGATGCCAGAAACCTTATCTACACGTCATGGGCTATCAGAATAAACAATAAAAAGTAGGGGTCACTGTTAATTCTAGAGATTTATGAGTGATTTAAACATGTCTGTCAATCACTATGCACGCATGCGCGCGCATTTACGTTTTTGGGACTTATTAGTGATATTTTGGGTCCAGGTGGTCAGGAAAGGGTTCTAATTGATGTAGAATTCAGTCAGAATTCCAAATCCATCAAAAAAATGACGGCATTCAGTCGGGAAAAGGGTGCGCGCGTTTTTGCTCCAAATGACTTGACACATATAGTGCTATCAATAAGAAGTCATTTGGAGCATTTTAAAAGTTTGATGCGCCCGTACGCACCCATCGTGGGGCGCGCGTGCGCACATGGCAAGGTCCAGCATTTGACCCTTGACCTTAATTTTGCGTTGGCCAAATTTGATATCATAATTACGTTTTGTTAATGAGATAGAGACAAATTTCTGTTTTTACTTATGACGTCATAGATGATGTCACGGATGCTCTATGACATTAACATGATTACCATGCCGAGGTATTGACATGGGACATAGCTGTGCTAAGTTGCAAGATTATTGACGATGCCGTTATTGAGATATTTGGCGAACAAAAAATGGTGAGAAAGAAATAGGAATAAATAAAGATTCTGACGAAATCTAGGGTGATCCGCGGTTACGCGGATCACCAATGTTATCTTTTTAAGGGCCAAATGTTTCTCGTTGAATATTGAGAGTACACCCAATTGACACTACCCCCAATTTGGGGCAGTCAAATGACAAGATCAGTGTAGCCTGAAATGCATGTGGGATGTTGTTGAGGTGTCAAATTATAATCAAACTTGTTTCTGCCAATTGTTGATTATTATACCAAAGGTTGGCATACTTGCTGTGCAAAATGCTGTACTGAATGCATGCATTATTATTGGTTTCAGATTCTAAAGAGGAAGTGTAAGGGTGCTGAACAGCCCAAAGAAGAGGTCATTGACCTTCCCCTGGCTGACCGCCAGCTTCCACCATACATGCCTAAAGATGAGGAGGGGTCGCCTAAAGTCACCATGAGATCCGCCATTCATCTAGTTAACAGGTAATAGCAGACGGGGTCTTTTTCAAAAATAAATATTTTTAATGCAAACATTAAAGTATAATGACATGATTGGGAACACTTGAAAATGCCTCAAGAACCAAATGAGTTGAAATATAAACCAACTATACACCAGCTAGAGTTGATCTCCCAGCTAGAAGGCTTTGTCTTTAATTTGTTTAGTTAAAGCATATATGACAGTGTGAGCCTATTTCAAAATTGTCAAACTTGCTTTCTGACATATGTAGGTTTGGATAGCAAATAAACACCTTAAAACAAAAGTTTGTACAGTTATGCTGTCACTAGACAATATGTGCAATCATATATGGCAGCAGTTAATTTTTTCCCCTATCGGCGCATAGGAAAATTCTGCAACACAGAGTCTATGGGGGAAGTGAGAATGGTCTCTCAATGATTTTTACTATTTAAGAACTTACTGATCGTGTTTAAACTGCATTTTTTTTCAGGGCTTTACATTTTGAGACGCATGCGAGACGACTGGTAGCATGGGAATCATGCAGCTCAGATTTTTATAACTGGATAACGACTGTATATCAGTGCTTTTAAGGAAAATAAGCTATACCATACCATATTTTTTATATGCCCGATCGAAATAAATTCCACAGAAAGCTACACAACAGATTTGCCTGCCACAAGGGATATTGACAGTAGTTCATTTAGAAGGGGTCAACATTTGACCACAAGATTTTCACAGCAAAATCCTTATATAGTTCACATGATTTAAGAATAGTTTCAACTCAAGTTGAGGAATACCTCCAGTCATGCAATTTACCTTTAAAACGATATAAAGAATCAAAATGGATAAACAGAATTCCACTGATGGCTGTCATCAAAGCTGAACTGTTGTCACCTAGATTAAAGATCCCATGATGGTTTGATTATCAATAAGTTTTACATAAATATTAATATTTCACCAAGTAAGTGTGTCATGAAATTTGTCAAGGAAGAATCTGTTGTATTTATGGCAGTAAAAAAGTTTGAGTGTGTGTCAAAAATGTATTTTCCATTGTATTTCAAGATCTGTTTATAATTGTTCAGTCACTAATTTACAAAATATGTTTGGATTTGTTTGTATCTGACTCCTAGAAGTTAATGTTTTATCACAATTTTGCGTCTTGAGAATAAAATAAGTTTAAATTCAGCAGTGCATATGTGTAAGGCCACTGGTGACTACAATCTCTCAGGGTTATGCACAGGTTTTGTAAACAGTCATGGAAACTGTTATTGAAGAAAAGTTGACATTCTATTCATGTCAAGTTAGATATCAAATTAGGTAGGGGTGTATTAAAATTTGTTTTTCACTAGCAATTTTTAAGAACATTGATCTAACTCCAATGTCCCTTTAGGACATTTCTATGAGTATAATAGGTTACTATAACACTTTTTGAGATATTTTCCATGGTATATCTAAACATTCCATTTGTATTTGTACACAAAATGTGTGTAAAAGCAAAAAATTAAAATTAAAAAATCTTGCATGGAAGAGGAAGCAATAGGGTATAATGAAATGTGATATTAAATTGAATATTATTTTGTTCACGCAATCAAAGTAATAATGATATATTGTTATTACTGTAAATTCAAGAAACATATAAATGTAAATAAAATAGCATAAAACTAATTATTATAATGATATATTTGTTGTTTGCACATTTTTCTTCAATCAACTTTCCCACAGATACTGTGCCAAGTTACCAAGTGATGCCTTCACCCACCTTACTCCAACCTGTATAATCACAGAATTCCCCCAAACTGGTGCCAATCCTGAGTTCCAGGCCACCTTACAACTACCCATCAACTCCCCCATCAGAGAACCAATCACGGTAATACACGATTCACTTATATACTTACCATTAACAGTGCGACTTTCTAACCTCACAATTTGCTTAGATGTGCATTAGACATATTCTAGAGTGGAACTGTATTCCCATTCTTTGTTTTCAGGGTAAATTAACTTTGCTATCCCCTCACCCGACGAAGTCGGTGGGGGATGTTGAAACACTGACGTCCATCCATAAAACTGGTTTCCGTTCGATAACTTTTGTAATGATTGACGGATTTTCATGAGATATGGTATGAAGGTACATGATATCAAAATATAGCCCATGTTCAATTTCAGAGTGTGTAGCTCAAAGGTCAAAGGTCATAGCCCCAAAAGCTCTGTACTGGTTTCCATTTGATAACTTTAGTAATTTTCAACAGATTTTCATGAGATTTGGTGTGAAGGTACATGATATCAAAATATAGCCCATGTTCAATTTCAGAGTGTGGAGCTCAAAGGTCATAGCTCAATAAATGTGAAAATTGCTATTTCAAGGCCAAGTTCACCCTGACTTCAAGTTGATTTTAATAAAAGCGGAAAAATAAGAGAAACATATTAGTGAAAGTGTGGCGAAAATCTGCCGAAGAATAACAGAGTTATGAAGTTTCAAAGATTTAAATTTATGACATCACATGCGAGCAGCTTCCCATATGTCATGTAATATAATTCCATAAATTGCCAGTTTTTAATGGTTCATGATAATGTAATGGGGCTTTTTCATAGAGGCCTGTATGAAATAATGTTTCTGATAATACATTGAGTGCATAAGTAAAGTCATTTTCAAATTTCTGAGAAAAAGGTACTTTTATGGAATTTATATCACATGACATGTGGGGAGCTGCTCGCATGTGGCGTCACAAATTTAAAACTTTGAAACTTCATAACTCTGTTATTCCTTGATGGATTTTCGCCAAATTTTCACTAATATGTTTCTCTCATTTTTCTGCTTTTATTAAAACCTACTTAATGTCAGAGTGAACCTTGCCTTTAAAGGTCGTAATTGTGCATATCCAAAAATATGGTTTCCTTTTTATAACTTTAGTAATGCTAGACAAATTTTCATGACATTGGGTATGAAGGTACATAGGATTAAAATACAGCCTAAGTATGAGTTTGGATTATATAGGCCAAGAGGCAAAGTTCACATTTCATTGAAAATGTGTACCGTATATAGGCTATTTGTACCCGGCGAGGGGATGCTATGCTTTGCGTTGTCCTTGTTAGAGGTTGACCTGTGTTGAATCAAATCCACAGTACTCAGTGTAAGGTATTATAATCTGTGAATGCTTCAACTCCTTGTTTGGCAAATTCCAGCCCTGGTGCCAAAAGAATAAATTTATCTGAGTGGATAAAGTAAGATATTGACACAATTTATTTCATTTCAGCAGTCATAAATGTGACAGGATCAAGTACTACTATACTGCACTACTGTATGTGACACCTGAAGCTGAAACTGTTGTAAGGAAGGGAATTTGGGGGCATTTATTAAGGAAAAGGGAATCTTTAGTTTATATTTCTAGCATTTTGTTGAACGTGTTTATATACTAGTATTGATCATTTGTACTTTTGTTATCCGTTAAAGGGTCCACGAATGCAGAGGAAGAAGTGGGCACAAATGGCAGCTGCTCTCAAAACATGTGAGATTCTACACAAAGCTGGTAAGTAAAAGTGGGGTGCTTCATTTCATAAGTAAACATCAGTAATTGAAAAAGAGGTTGTCTGTTGGTTTGGTTTGGTCTGGTCTGAATGAGTCAGGTTGGATGTCAGGTTGTCTGTTTGACTTGCTATGAATAAATCAAAATCTGGTCTGGTCTAGTAATTGGTTTGATTTGTTCTGAATAAATCTACGACCCTAGATCTGCAGTTCAGGATCAACTAATTTTGTTTGTGTCTGACTGTTTTAATTGTGTTTTAAATGTATTTTTTTAAGGGATTGATCCAATTAAAGTGCTAGAAATGTTCTTTGTTTTGAAATTAGATTTTCATTTGATAAATAGTAAACTTGTTAGTTCCAGTTAAACATCTGTACTTAGTTTTGGGCATTAGAAGAAATGATGTTTGGTGCATACATGATAATTTTATGTTTTGCTACAAAGATAGTGTAAGTCCACATATTTAAATGCTACTTCCATTTATGGATGTATTTAATGTCATTAAGTACACCTGTAGTAGCAGATCTGTTGTCAAATTCAATATATGAAATGAAACATTTCCATCCGTATGATTAGGTGAGCTGAATGACAACCTACAACCAGTGGGAAAGGAGTCAGTCATCAAGGCAACAGATGCTGTCTTCAATCAGCTGTACACAGATGGACAGGGAAGACCAGGCACTACAAAAAAGAGGCAGTACTATGACAAAGAGGTGAACAAACTTTAACGCTTTCCGTATTACATGACTCTGGTTATCCATTGAAATGGAATTGTATTAAAGTAGATGACAGAATTATTTCCGTTTAATGTGGTTTTATTTGAGCTTTGAGGTACATCACCAATAGGGTAACTATCATAATTATGATGGTTAAAAAGCCACTCATGATAATTCAACAGACAAATAATGGGTTAGGATTCATAGTTTACCACCTTGGTCAAAATGTTTTTAGTCATATATGAAAGATTCCATTTTTGATTTGCGCTTAAAATATTCTCATCAACAATATAAGCTAAAATCATTCATGGTTCACATTGACTTTAACATCTCATAAAGCTTTGGGACAGGAAAGCCAGTTTTCATCAAATTATAGACCATTACAAATTAAAATTGATCAAAACAACTGATATCATCTCATTTAATTTTCATGTTATTTGTTACACACTTTGCTTGAGCAAACAGCATGTTTAAAATGACAATATGCATATTTTTATTATTTATGGAACATACGAATCAAAAATTTTGAATAAAATATTGTTTGTAGTTGGATCAAATTTGAGCAAAATGGTGACTTGACTAACTTCTGCAAGTAAATTGTGTATATGTTTAGATGTAAAGAATGAATGTATTTATTAGTAACAATACTTCACAAATTTATGAAGGTTAATATAATGGAGATGAACTATACAAAATAATTTTCCGAAACAGTATGTATGCAATTAAGTCTTAAGCTTAAGCATAACCATGGCATCTTGTATTCTGGGAAATTCTATAATGCTTGGTAAATGATTGTTTTACAGGTTGCCGAGTGTCTGAAGGATTGTTCGCCTAAAGCAGGTGAGCCTTCCTACTTATACAGTATTGTGATGACCCTGGCTTCCCCTCTACCAGACATCTTGAACATCAGAGAAAGAAAACTCCACAGCCCAGAGGAGACGGTGCGCTGTTTTGGGATATTGACTTCCAAACAGATCTCAAAGGTATGTTTTTCGCTATCATGGGAGATAGAGGGCAGCATCATCCTTGAAGTTATTTCCAATTATTTTATAGAAAAATAACAATGTTAGGAAAAGTGTACCAGAAAATATGTTTTTGAACTACATATATCAAGTTTTCCATACTGCAGAAAGGAAGTCTGTCACACAATATCTTTGTTGAAATGTCAAACAGAAATATTCACATGAAGCACAAGAAAAACAGTGATAAAATATGTATACAATTTTACACATTACTGTTCACTGTTACAAGATAAATTCTGCATTGTTGTCATACAATATATATCATATGGCAATCTCTTGACTGGACATTTAAGAAAATAAAATCAAATTCTGAAGGAAAACCACAGTAAAATGATATCCAATATAAAGATATCATGTACAGTTTCATCCCCAAGAAAGTATAGGACAAAATTCCGGGTAATTTTATGACTTGTTTTGTTGTTAAAATATTGCAAATAATTAAAGCTTGGCATTACTGCTGTTGCCAATTTCAGATCAACATGCATGTTCAGAAGCAGTGATTAAAATTTTGTTCCAGTTGGAGTTAATTTGGAAAAGTTACGACAGTCCGACATTTCATTTCTTAATGTATACATATTTTATCACTGTTTTTCTTGTGCTTCATGTGAATGTTTCTGTTTGATGTGGAAGTTCTACGGTATAAAGGAAAATCGTTTGAAATTTTATGTCTTTAAAGTGTACCAAGTGAAAACAATATGAATATTTGATCTATCTGTCTTAAGATGAAACAATGCCGGTGATTCAGTCATTACAAACGATCAAAACCTTTCCTCTATCCCTCTTGATCAAGGTGCCTGGTTTCCCAGTGTACACCAGGGCTGGGGAGCTAGCAGTCCATATCAAATTAGAGGCAAACTGTGTGGTACTGACAGAGGATCAGCTCAAGAAGGCTAGGTCATTCCACCGTTGCATCTTTGCCGAGGTGCTGCGTCTTGATAAACCAAACCTGGACTTTGATTGTAAGAGCTGTGAAGCTGGCTACCTGATTGTGCCTCTGAATAGAAGTAAGTGGTTTTGGATAAGGAAAGATTTAGAGTATGAGTTTAAGTGAAGCTTGTATTACATTTACCTACTGATGACAGGGTCCCTTACAAGTTAATTGCCTAAAACATTTTGATTTTGATCATTATGATATGTGACCCGTCACGCCAAAAGGAGCCACAAGTCGATTTTTGGGCCCAGTTGTTTTTTGCCATATCCTTTATCTCCATATTCCAAGCTTTATTTTGATATATTGCATGTTGCATAAAAGCAAGTATACCCGGAGAAATTCTACTTCAAACAAGGAGCTTTCACCGTGTCACGAAAATCTACTTCACGAGAAAACCGCTGTCAAAGTCCAGCGTCCGTTTAAAATGCGAAACAGCGATCGCGCTGAAATTCTGATAAAACCGAGGGTAAAAACTCCCTAGCAACAGTACGTTTGCATTGCTCATCATTCTTGAAATTTTGCATTTGGAATTGATAGGTTTATAGAAAGTGCTATTTTCAGTTTGAACGAATTTGGTAAGATTTTAATGCTTGTTTGGTGTTTACCAAAAACACATTGGGTTCTTGACCATCTGCGTTATTTCCGCTCAGTGCATGTACCTTGCGAGGCGGGTCATAGGTGACCATGGACGCCAGACACTTGGGGGGTCTTAGGGTGAGAGATTTGACACAATAAATTTCCACAAGTAGTAATTGCTTTAAGTCGACTGCTCATACTAATTTGTAAAGTTCGGGATTAAATAAACTGAGATTCTCAAGGGACACAATAACTTCTTATTGTCTACTACATGTATATCGCTATTCAATTGATGCATAACTGCGCCAGCAGTCCAGAGTACACGCAAGAATTAGACCCCCTATAATTAACACGCCGACAGACATGACAGGGACCCGCTTTGCATAGTTATGATTCTGTCCTCTTTGACGGCCCCACGCGTTTAAGTGCCTATTCAACTAGATTGAGCCAGCTTTTATGCATCCGTAACAAAAGAACAAAAGAACCTGTGAAAGTTTTAATTGATTGTGCACGTACTAGGTGTAGTAGTGGGGATTACAAATTACATGGATAATGAAAACGTGCATGTCTTAACTCTAAACCCACCACGTTACAAATTCTCTGGCGCAGCAAATACCTTCTCACGCTGCATCGACATTTGTACTTACTCTGTTGATTTAATATTGGCGCAAAATATAGTGAATCTAATGTTTGCAGATTAAAACGTCGAAAAAATCAGAAACTGCAAACAAATCGAGAATGTAATAACAAATCAAGTTCAAGTTAAGGATAGCTTGTCAGTTGGCACGTTCGTAAAAAATGGAATCACATCAATCACGATACGTTATGTGACACAGCTCAACCAATGAGCAGCCGTCTTGCGTTGCTAGGGGCGCGGCCTAACTGACTCGGATTTTCCGTGTGTGCTTTTTTCGCGAGGTCGAATAGAAGGCTCTCAGAAAAACGTTAATATTACCCCTTTCCCGTGAATATTTTGATCTGAAACTTTCACAGGACATTAAAGAGACTTTGAAGATTTGATTTCAGTCAAAAAAATAATTTTGACAAATTTGACCCGTTCCGACAATTTTGCTCATTTTCTTGAAACCGCCCGTTGCGACTTGTGGCTCCTTTTGGCGTGACGGGTCACATATACAGTATGTCTTACACAAGAAAGGTTTGGTGAGAAATGTATTCCATATATATTCAAGCTGTCATCCCATTTTATGTTAATTAAAGAAAAATTCGGTATTCCAGAACTAGGTCATATGTGTTATCTGCCAAAGTTGGGTTTTCAAGATTCAGATATATCTAGATCACAGATTAATTACTTAACTAAGCAATGTCAGTGTTGAAACTGAGACCGGACTTGAGTTCAGTTTGTTATAGACTGTGTTTAATCAAAATGTAAAGAAATACCAAAGTTAATCTAATCTCAGACTTAGTAATTGTAGAGTCAACTACAACACTGAACACAGTATCAGTCATTTAAATTAATGCATATTGTGTATTATATTGTGTAGATGAACAGCATTGTGAATTAAATATTCAATGTAATATTATGAACATATCTAAACTGACACTTACTTTTAGGTGATACGTGACATGTTCCTAAACTGTAAATTTATCTTCTATTTGTAATTTTAGTACACCATCTACTGATAGGCATGTATCATTACAATTTCTTATTAGATTCCACCAATTCCAACATGGAGATTGAATGGTCATTCCTTGAAGCAGTCAGCTGTTGCTCTGGTTCCTTGGACCAACCATCACAGCTTCCAGACTACACACAGACTCAGTTTGAATTCTCAGCAGAAGCCTTGGCTGATGCCGTGGTCACCCCAATATATCGCAATATTGACCAGCCACAACGCTACTTTGTCGCCGTCATCCTGGACCATTCACCCGTTACCAGCCCATTTCCATCGGACAAATACAGGACTTTTGTGGACTATTACTTTGAGCGGTATGACATCCAGGTTTCTAACTTCCAGCAGCCTCTGTTGGATGTGGAGTGCATGTCGGCCAGACTCAACCTCCTCACCCCACGCTATCTGAATCACAAAGGAAAGGCCCTGCCCATCAGTAGTGGACAGAACAAGAAGGGAAGCCTGCAGAAAAAGCAATATCTAGTGCCTGAACTTTGCTACATCTACCCCATCCCAGCGTCTTTGTGGCGCAAGGCCGTTTGCCTTCCCAGCATACTGTACAGATTGAATGCCTTGCTGATAGCTGAGGAGCTGAGAGTGGAGGTGGCTAATGATGCGGGTATCGGCATGGCAATGCTGCCATCCATGTATCCTTACCCCGCCCTGAGTTTTGGGTGGGAGGGGCTGGACTTGGATGCCTTGGAAGCAGCAGCGGAAGAGAGTAAGAGAGCGTGTGATGTAATACAAGGAGAAAGAATGTGCAATAATGGTTCTAATAAGCAGCTGAAAGACAAGATATCTATGCAAAAAGTAAAACTGGCAACTGAAGTTAAGGGAAATAAGAAAAAGACTGAAGGAGAGAATAAAAAGCAGCTGAAAGACAAAGTGTCTGGAAAGACTACCAAAGCGAGAACAAAAGAGAGACACATGCCATCTAACCTATCAAATGGTGATTTGGAGGACCTTACCTTTGAAGGACAATTCCATCTTGATGATGAGGGCAATGACCCACAAGCATGCCATGGACCAAGTCCTAGTACAGTTCTACAGGTATGCACTGTAGAAATGAGAATATCTCAAAGCATTGATAGTGTGATTGAATGAAAGTTTATTCACAACATTAATGTCCACTTAGTAACAGGTTTTGAAACAATGGTTTCTCATTTTTGCTTCTCATATTTATGATTATATCACTTCTGAGTACAGATGTGTAATTTCTTTTGAGGAAAGAAACTTTTTTCTCAAAATTTTATTATAACTATTGATGGTAATTCTAAATTGATATGTTGTGTGACTTTGCCAAAAATGGCAGTTCACCATCAGTCTGACTTAAGCATGCGATGCCAAGAAGGTGAAAGTTAACAAGGTAAATTTTGTTTTTGATTATGTAAAATAGACACTTTCACTCCTCAGTGTGTGTAGTATAGAAATTAATTGAACTAAACAAGTTATAACATCATATTCAATCAGATATTAAATAGGAATTTGATTTTTCTCATTAATTGTTCAAGATGGCTTTTATTTGAGGTAAATAAAATCTAAAACAGCCATATAAAGCATTGGTATCATAATCAGTGTGTAATATATGTATTATTGAAGTTCCATCTTTTGTATGTCATCATCAGTTTTGTCTTTTTCATCATATTTGTCTCAATTTCTTCTTTTCCTCCTCCTCATCTTCTTTTCTAGTTAATCTCCCACATTCCACTTTTTCACATCTGTTCCATTGCATTTTGCATTTTGCTCTTTTGAGGCACGAATCATCCCAAGCTGTACTTCAAGTTGGGATCAATCAGCAATAAAAGTTGTGATTATAACTGTGCCAAAACATGAAACTAACACAGCTCATCTTGTTATCCCCAGGCCCTGACAATGTCTAACTCTAGTGATGGGTTCAACTTGGAGCGTCTTGAGATGCTGGGGGATTCCTTCCTCAAACAAGCCGTCACTGTCTACCTCTACTGTACGCATCCTCAACGAGATGAAGGCAAACTCTCATTTCTACGAAGCAAACAGGTTTGGACACTTAATAACTTTTAATATTTACCATTTTTCTACCATGATTGAGCATGTTTTCAATTCAAATCTGCCAGATCTTTTGGCATCTCAATGATAAGATAAGTAATACCTCATAGAGTGTTTTAGAAATTGTTCTTCATTGTTTTGATTTAAGTTATGTTAATACACTGTGATCTTTAGAAATGTACATGACACACTTTTTTCACCTTTACAATCCTAAATATTATATTTTATATGACAGTGACAACATTGCCATTGTCCTGATTTGGGGTCATATTCTGATATCAGTATCTCCTTTGTAAAGATTTAAAAAAAAAAAAATTACCATAAGAAAAATATTACAAAATTTCTGCTGGATACAATAGTGTTATGGATAAGCCATTAAGCTTTTCTTATATACAGAGCATGTGTCTTTTTCCATACTGTCATTACTTTGACTTCAATAGCTCATTAATTATGTAAGACAATTTTGTGGATTAAGAGATATACTTATTTGTACTATACACAGTAATTTTGCTCAAGTGAAATACAGTTGTAGAAAATTGAGTTTGTGTATCTTGTGAAAACTTTTATATCTATCTTATATGGCAGAATGGTATTTTCTATGACTTTCTTTCATAGGTGAGTAACCTGAACCTGTACCGTTTGGGAAAACAGAAATGGCTTGCTCACAAGATGCAGGTGTCCCTGTTTGATCCCTCCATAAACTGGCTACCTCCATGTTTCTGCGTCAAAGAAGGAATCAACCAGTCATCACAATCCAAGGACTCCCAATCCAGCCAGGAAACTGGATTTGTAATTGACACGTGGGACCCCACCTCCATAGAAGCCATTGGTGATGATGATGATGATGATGATGACTTTGATGTGATGGGTAGCGATAGAGTGTGGGAGGATAACAGTGATGATTTTAGTGAGGAGGAGATAGATGAGACCAAAGCGGAGTGTCCGGATGACTTCTTTGCTCGGGAGAAGGAGCAGTGGTCATTCTCTGTCGGCGATCCGGATGATGTGCCAGGGCTGACTTACACCGGTAACAAAGTCCAGGATCTGGGGAACATGCCACAACTACCGTATGAGATCCACACCCAGCATAGTCTGTCGGATAAGAGTATCGCTGATTGCGTGGAAGCTCTGATTGGTTGTTACCTCGTGTCATGTGGCTTCCGTAGTGCTCTCCTCTTCATGGCCTGGATGGGTCTAGAGGTACTTCCACCAAAAACAAACGATGATGCTGAACAATCAAAAATGGGAGACAGTGCCACTGATTCCCAATCTGACATTCCTACATCTCTACGTTATGGTCATCTCAAGCAACCTCCATCACCTCTCTTGACTAGCGTTCCGAATGCACATGAGATCTTGGAGCAACGTCTTCTCGGCTTTGATGGGTTTGAGGAAATCATCAGCTACCGCTTCAAGGACAGAGCCTACCTGTTGCAGGCCTTTACACATTCCTCCTACCACCACAATGGCATCACTGATTGCTATCAAAGGTAAGACGTGTAAAGTTAGTGACTGCATCATCATTGATTGAATGTTGGTCTATTTGCAGAAATTTTCTGATGGATGAGATCATTAATATGCTGACAATATTTCAAGAGCATAACTACAATAGTTACTTTCATTGAATGTCTAATTGTGCAGCCATTGAAAGATTTATATTGAATGAATGTGTATTTAGTGGATTCTCTGTAGCCTAGATGTGAAATGCCACAAAATGGTCTTTGTCCATGCTATTGGAAGTTTATTTAAGTCGCATAATTGTTTTCAAAACACCTTGGAATCCAACATTATACTGTAAGGTGAAAACGGTCACCATCAATCTTTTAATGTCAGTTTTCCTGTCAAGGATGGATAATTTTATTTCACAATACCATGGTGGCAATTATAAAACAGCTAGAAATATGAAATATTTGTGAGTTCATTGTTTCAAATACTTTCACAATGTGAAATAGGGCCGTAACACAAAGGATAAACGACCGTAACCGACCGTGAAGATCCAAACCGTGAGGCACAACATAATTTAGAAGATCGATACTATATTCTCTGATCATACCACTTTAAATTTATCTAACCCTTAGACTGGAGTTTCTTGGTGATGCCCTCCTAGACTACCTGATCACGCGACATCTGTATGACCATCACATCAACCTGTCTCCAGGAGCTCTCACTGATCTTCGCTCGGCTCTTGTCAACAATACCATCTTTGCTTCTCTTGCTGTGAAGTTCAACTATCATAAGTACTTCAAGGCATACAGTGCTGATATGTTTCAAGTTATCAACAACTTTGTGACCTTTGTCAATGAGAAGAAAGAAGCACTAGGGATGGATTCACAGGTGAGACAATCAGGCTGATGATTGTTGTGATGTACATGTTTCTTTGTTTGTTTGTGGATTATATTATTGTTATTGCTTTTCCCGCACAGAGCATTTAAGTTTGTTCATTTGGTTTTAGTACATTGCATGTAGACTCATATTTCCTAAGCGTGAGGTAATAATACTGTAAACAACTTATGCTAGGAAATTACATAGTAATGTAATTTATAATGCAAATGTGATATGCTTTCACATGGAAATCATTGAAATGGGGAAATCTAATGGAAGATTTTCCACTTCAACCAGTACTCCAGTTTATCTTTAAAGTTGTGTTTTTTAATGATATGGACTGCCAGCAAGTTTGAGTGCCAGTCTCAGTTAAAAACATGTTTTTTGGTGATCCGCGTAAACGCGGATCACCATAGAGTTTGTACGAAATCTTTATTTATTCGTATTTCTTTCTGGTCATTTTTTGTTCGCCAAATATCTCAACAACGACATCGTAAATAATCTTGTAACTTAGCATAGTTATGTCACATGTTGATACCTCGGCATGGTAATCTGGTCAAGGTGATAGAGCAGTTGTGACGTCATTTATGACATCAAAAGCCAAAAGTTAGACTTAACCTACATTTGTGATATCTCAAGCCGGCGGAAGACTTAAATAACCAAATCTGGCAAGGGTCAACTTTTGAATCATACTTGGTGCGCGTGCGCATCACGACGGGCGCGTAAAATGCAAAAATACTCCAAATCACTTCTTATTCACAGATCTATACGTTTCAGGTAATTTGGAGCATTTTAGTGCGAGTGCGTACGCACACGTTTTTTCGTGTGCACCCCTTTCCCGGGCAAATATCGTCGTTTTTTGATGGATTTGGATTTCTGACTGAATTCTACATCAATTACATTCTTTTCCCGACCACCCGGATCCATAATATCGCTTAGAAGTCCAAACAACTAAAATGCGCGCGCATGCGCACGTAGTCAATGATGGGCATTTTTTAATCACTCATAAATCTCCAGAATTAACGGTGACCCCTACTTTTTATTGCTTATTCTGATAGCCTATGATGCGTAGATAAGGTCTCCTGTATCACTTTCCATGACAAATTCTTCTGACGTCATCTATGACGTCACAAAAAAAGGTATTTTGCGCATATCTCATGATACGAGTCGAGTAAGATAACCAAACTTGGTACACGGTAACTTTAGGACAAAGGTCATCACTTGTGCTAATCATAAGTGCGTGCGCGCTGGGACGAACGCGTACGTCGAATGTTGAATTAGTGCTTTTTGGAGAATTGAAAGTGATGAGGGACATATTTCAGCAAGTAATGATACTTGGTATAAATTGTTTGTCACATTTTGTTTAGATTTAATGATCGGAGCGTTTATGCGGATCACCAATTCGTCTTAGTGACGAATTAAAATCTAGTTTTAATTCAAATTTTCAAGAGTAGATATTCGATTTAATTTAATTGAAATACCAGCTTGTTACCAATGTTCTTTGCTTATTAAGCTTTCCTTGCAGTTGAAGTATAATCAGTGACAATTTAAAAACATGTATGACCAATCTTAAACTAATAATCATTTTTGTTTTCAGTTAAAGTATGCTGAAGTGGATGGTGATCAGGAGGAGTCTGAAGACATTGAGGTTCCCAAGGCTCTGGGAGACATCTTTGAGTCAGTGGCTGGTGCTATTTATCTTGACAGTGGGATGTCACTCA
>JZLH01S0217428.1:3037-16637 GCA_001188425.1 Eucidaris tribuloides
GGATGGCTGCAGTAATTCATTGTTTTTGTACATTGGGGCAAGTGGACGCTGGACTCAAGTTCGCTGGACATTGCAGAACAACGGCATGTTCTTTGAAATTAACTTAAACAAGATGGATAATGAAATAATCACATTACAACTTTACCATTTGTCTTCCTCAGGCATGTCTCTCTGTAAACATAACATCCCACTCCTTAAAACTAGTCCTCATTCCACCCCCCCCCCCACACACACACATACAACACACACCATTCATTTCAATCACAGAGATTAAATAAAGAAGTTGCTAGTTCAGTGTTGCGAAGAAATGCAGCCAATGCACAGATGCAAGGAAAAGCGACTTGCAAACCAATCGAGTAAAATGATCATGATGAGTAATTTAACTAGTGCAAGTACAGTATGTTGGAATATCACATTAGATTTAATTTTAACTCTATATCATTTCATTGTGAATTGATAAAATCAAAATCCCGTGTTGGTAAACATGTATCAACTAGACTCTCTTATCTGTTTATGAACTAGCGCTGACTGTAAAAAGTGGAAATCAATCACGGAAGTCACACACTGTCGGCAACAAACGTACCGAGCAAGCAAGCAATCATGGTTTCATTTGAAATTTAGATGTTCAACCTTTTTTTTTTAATGTTCAACCCTTTTTAATGGTACATGTAGTTTAAATCTATACTAGGAGTAGGACTAACTTGAGTCTCGTGTTTAATCGTAGTCTCGAATAAATTAGGCCTACTGCTTGACAAAGTAAATCCAGAAGTGAATGAACTGGTTTGATGTTTTCTCCTTGTATTTATTTTTCACTAGATGAAACGACATGTAGTTTGACAGCTGTGTTAAAATCAAATTCAATGAGCAACATTAATCGCTAAAAAATTAAGAATTCAACTCAAAATAAAAATGCCTAGAAAATGAATAAACAAAAATGCTGATTTATTAATTGAATGTGAAATTATTTGATAGGTTCTTCTCTAACTATTTAACATTCCAGTAATTAGTACTACATGTATTAGGCCTATATTCCAGAGATTAGACAGTAAGTATTTCAGAGTGATCATAAAAGTGTGCTACAGATTGCCTGTAATAATTAACACCTTTGCACTGCTTTTAGTTTTTCATAACCTGGGCATTCATGACAAATACAAAAATATAATACATGTATACAGCTGTAGTGCACTGTAAAATATAATTGATTGTACACGTATTTGAAATGTACAGGGAAAAATGTTAAATTTTCTTTTCAGGTTTACTGTTTCTGTTTCAGTGCATTCCAGATGCTCTTTTTGTAATGAACCCTCTTACAATTTACGGGGATTCTTTTGCAAGCTTTGGTGGCTCTTTTGTCCTTTGGGGGTAAAATCATCCTGTGCACTATGTATTTTCCCCTGGAAATGTAACATAGAATTGTTATGTATTTAACTTAAAGGCAGTGGATCTCATTTGCAAACATCCCCGCAGACTAGGAAAAGATAATCCATGCCCTTAGGCTATTGATGAAGGGCATGTCTGTGAAATCTGGGGTCAGTGATTGCCTAGAATTTGAAAAATGCAAAAGAAAAACAATAGCTGTTTAGTGTATGTTCTATGATAGGAATTTTTTCCTCGCGAGAAAAAAAATTCAAATCTGAGTCTAACGGTCACTATTATTCCACTAAAACTGAGTTTCTAGCTCCTATATTTTGATAAAGGTTCCCAGATGGCATTTTCTTCTAAATGCCATTGTATTTACACAATGTTAATTTTTAGGCCCTGCAAAAGAGATCCCCTGCCTTTAAGCCCAAGTTGTAGTTTTGGGGGATGTTTTTGTTATGTTGAAAGCTTTATGCCCCAAAGTCCATAAACCCTGCAAAATAGATTCTGAATGTCTATTAGTTTTTTTTTATAATGAATTTATGAAAATGTCAGGGGGGGGGACCCCCGACATTTTTGACGGCATATTTTACATTATACTGAATCCAAAGGGTTAATAAGCGTTAATGTTATCCGAGTTTATGCTCATCTGAAAGAGCAGAGTCCTGCTCTTTCAGATGAGGCTTTAATGTGAACATGATTTTTTTTCTTATTAATGTAACTATAGAGCACTACCTTTATATTGAACACAGATTTATTTCTAACTCAAGGCAATAAATTTAAACTTAGGCCCCCAAAACAAACCCACTGAATTTTATGATGAAAAATTTGGTTAAAAGGAACACAAGTTTTTTGTTAAATGATTTAACAAATTGAAAGTGTTCTTTTTTTTATAATTTATATGTTTTATTAAATGAAATCCAACATTAGTGCCTTAAATATATAGTTTTTAAATATAACTGCCTTTAGGGAGGGAATAAAAACATATCCATCAAATTGAATGTAATTGTCCTGTCATTGGAAAAAATATTCCAAAGAAGTGTTTTTCCATTGAACTTTGACAAGTAAGTTGTACATTTTTCAATTTTATCCAATTGAGAATGATGGTTTGTTATATACCTAGTATTGAAATCCACCTTTCATATTATCAACAAAAATTGTAAAATGTACTCTCAAACAAATAAAGTTTGAAAGGCAAGTAATCAATGATGAAGAATTGAATTTGGTAAAGTGATTTGATCCTTAATTCACAAACACTTTCTCACTTTTATTACAATATTTAGGAGTATAATATACTTTAAATGAATATAAGATAGTTTAATAGAAGGTAATTTATACGTTGTGCGTGTTATGATAAAATTTAAATTCCATTTGTCTTTTGTTTTGCTTACAGATTAAAGACTTGACCATGGATGTAACATCAGCAAACTCTTCAAGAGGAGGAAGCAAGATTCATGAATGTGGTCATCTAGTTTAAAATTCAGGTCCTCAGATTATTATTTATTTCTATTTTCTAACTTGGATGGTATATGTCCCTACATGGATAATAACTAGTAAAGGTTACATAATTAGGTCAAATAATGTTAAGGTTTACATACTAGGGCGAGACACGTTATGGCCATCACATTGTTTTTATAAAAATGGAAGTTAGCAGTTAGATTAACTAGGCCAAATAAAGCTACAGCATGTATGACAAGGGGATGCAAAGATTTTCAACTGGTTCATTTTTGCTCCGTTGGTGTTTAGATATCAGGATACAACGGTCTATGTATCATTGACGTTTGTTTTTCTATTGGCACCACCTGACCACAGAGAGTCTGCAAGACCTAAGGTGATCATTTTGCCCCCTGGGACTCTTGTTAAGTCATCTGACTTTAATACCGCGTGACACCTGGCGTCTGTCTGTAATTTCTTGGTATTTGTAGGGGGAATCAAGAAATATCTATCAAATTGCATTTGCATGTACGTGTCATCATTTTGCTAAAATCCATTCAGGGTACTTTGACAAGTAAGTTGTAGGTTTGTCAATAATATCCAACTCAGATAGACAAGTTATTTACAGGGCTAAACTCCAAGAGGAGCTTCATATTGAAATCTAACAAAAACATCTAGATTGACGTAACGTTATAAATTTAAGTACTTCATGATGAAAAATTGATTGTGTTGAAGGGATTTCATCATTGATTAACACAAACTTTCTCAGTTTTATTTGAAATAATTATGAAAAAGTGTAATAGAAGGTAATTGATATGTTTCTCGTGGTATTATCATATTGTATAAATTTTATTTGTTTTGTTTTGCTTTCAGATTGAAAACTTGCCCATGGATGTAAGATGTACGCCAGAAAACTCTTGAAGAGAAGGAAGCAAGATTCATGAAGGTTAAGAAAATGTCATCTTCTTATACAAATCATAACAATTACATCAAGACGACCAATTATGAATTCTCTTACAACCTACCAAATTGATAGTTTACCTTACCAACGAATGTACAGGGAAACATGGTTTACCTTACTTCGATTTCATCATCGTCGTAACACTGTTCCCTTGTTATTGTGTTAAGTTGAGCGATTGCTGTTACTGGTTTAATACATCAGATATTGGAATTCAAAGGTCCAGATTTAATTCTCACCATCGAGAGATTGCATGGTGGTTTGACTGGGTGACCAACTAATTCTAGCTTCCACTGACAATACACAGTGACATCTGCAAAATTCACAATTTCACTAGAAAAAAAGTCAGAAAGAGGGTCACCAATTAGAGTTATGATTTCATTTGACTGGATGCTCATGACCACTTATTGTTTGTTGAAGATTTGGTGAGAGAGGACTTTTGTATACTAAAAGTGGAGAATTAATTCAATTTGATTATTCAAGCTTGATATTGTTTGCAGTGATCTAATGGAGAAGTGAAAGCAAGTGAAATATCCCAATTTGATTAGAAATAGGTGATATACATAAACACTTTTTAAGGATAACTGTCAAGAAAAATGGAAATGATTTGCTTGTGACTCCAGTCATGATAACATAGGATGCAAATAGTTTCTTCCAAATTCATCATTTCAATTCATCATTTGGCCAAGAAGTGTGAATCAATCCAGTGATTATCCTCTTGAAATATGTACCATAGGTCTGAGTGTGATCAATATTATAATAAAGAATATTTTTTTATCAACTTGGTTTATCAGTGCAGTAAATGCACCAAATGTTCCATATTTAATGTACTGGGGTGGGAGAGTGGAGGCATAGTGGTATACCCATCATGAACAAGCAGTCAAACTAGTATTGTCAAACGTATTGTTAAACTCATTTTAAAATGAAAAGGGTTGCAGTGCATGTCATGGAAATAATGTTTATTTTCATTCCTTGCAAAGATAAACATTGACATTGATTCGCATTCTAAGTGGTTTCAGTTTGATAATTATATGAGAGTTTGATATGAAAAATATTAATAAAGAATGTGACTTTTGACTTTATTTGATTGATAATAAAATAAGAAATATAATAACAATATTATTACTGATTTGTGATTAAGAGGCTATTGAATTGAATTAAAAAATATGTCTGAACATGTGAAATATTGTGAGATTACTGTGAGTGTAAAACAGTGCCTGAATGTGCATGTGTGTATTTGTGTTTGTATGTACAGTGCGAGTGGTTTTATATGTGTGTTCTGTGTTTGTGTTTATGTTCGATTACATTGGTATGGATACAAGACCATGGATACAGGGAAGATCATGGGTACGGGAACTAAATTTCGTACCCGGGGAGACAGTACGAATACTTCACTTCTGGGCGCACGTCACAATTCCAATCGGCGCAATGTCTACCGGGAAGGCAGTACAATGATGAGGTAATTGCCTGGATGTACTAAAAAAATCTTTAAAAATAAGCAGAGTGGAAAATTACCCCATTTTGTGGTCGCGATATATTAAGGGAGGACTATAGCTTCTACTGGTGTGCACAAGTTGGAATAAATCAGGGTTGTTGTATTTTTAAAGAATTTTTTAGTGCAATCTTACAAGTTGGCTATTTTTAGCATTTAGCAGAGATTCTGCCATGGTTAGGTCTTGAACCGAGGCGCTTAACTTTTTTTAGAGCTGGAAAACATCACAAATCATATTTTTTATTTGAAAGCAGATATAATTTCCCCTGCACCTGCTTCGATTTAAGAAAATTCTACGTTTTCGATTAAATTTTGAGATTCTTTGAAGTTGCCGCATTTAACATAGGTTTCTATGGGCCCCTGGAAAGGTGGCTGTGTACCCTTCTGGTGTGTCGTTTGTGTGTACGTGCATGTGTGCCTTTGTCGCGCGTCTGTGTTTGTGTGTGAATGAGTGGCGAGTGCTATTTGTGTGTGTGTGTGTGTGTGTGTGTGTGTGTGTGTGTGTGTGTGTGTGTGTGTGTGTGGTGTGTGGTGTGCTGTGTGTGTGTGTGTGTGTGTGTGTGTGTGTGTGTGTGTGTGTGTGTGTGTGTGTGTGTGTGTGTGTGTGTGTGTGTGTGTGTGTGTGTGTGTGTGTGTGTGTGAAGGTGTTTGAGTGCGTGTGGTGTACTGGTATGTGTGTGTGTGCCTGTCTGTGTCTGATTTTATGTGTATGTCTTTGTGTTTGTGTGTCTGCTTGACAATCACAACCACACATAAGCTTACGAAGACACAGACATACAAATACACACCATACACTTTGTACATCCTCTTTCTGACACCACACCAACTACCAACTCACACACACATACACAAAAACAGACATAAAACATGCTGAAACACAGAGACACACACATACAGACACAGGCATGTGCAAAAACAAACACATTGACACAGACACATACAGACACACAGGCAGATACATGTACATAGACGCATACATACAGACAGAGAAACACACGAAGACAGACATGTAGACAAAAACAGACACACAGACAAAGACATACATACCACAGAGACACAATCAGACACAGAGACAAACAGACGCGTACACCTATACAGACACAGACATACACAGAGCCAAACACGCAGATACACAAACACACACCAAGGACACACAGATACAGACAAAAAGACACACATAGACTCACAGACACACAAACACACAACACACCGACACAAAAACAGACACATACAGACTAGATACAGACACATAGACACACACAGACACATAAAGACGCACAGACATATACAGACACACAAACAGACACATTCAGACACAGACAAACACAGACGAACGCACAGACACAAAAACACACATACATACAAGCAGACAAAATAGACACACAGACTCACACAGACAAACACACAGACACAGAGACATACAGACACAATTAGACATACACATACAGACAAACAGACACATACGGACATACAGACACAGATACACACAGACAGACTCATACACAGAAAAATACACAGACACATACAGACACAAACAGACACATAGACACATACGCATAAATAACACAAACACACAACAGACACATAAAGACTAGACATACAGACACAGAGACACAGACACACACAGATGCACTGACACATACAGACACACGAAAAGACACATTCAGACACACACAATACACAGACACACAAACAGAACAGGCATATACAGACTAGACACATACAGACACAGACACACACAGATACAAATGCACAGACACATACTGACAAAGACACAGACAAACACGCAGACACACAGAGACATACACGCAGATAAACAGACTCAAAGAAAAATACACAGACACCTACTGATACACACTCAGAGACACACAGACATATACAGACACACAGACACATGCAGACCCACACAGACATACAGATACAGACACACGGACACAAGCAGACACACGATTAGACACAAAAGCAAACAGACACTGACACACAAAACACATACGAACAGACATACAAACAGACACATATATTTAGTGGCGACAATTTGCGACGGTGGCGACAATCTGTGCCGCTATTTTTTTTTTTCATGGCACAAATTGTCGCCAGTGAGGCAAAAAATTGGGATCAGCAAGAGCGTCACAAATTGTCGCCGGCGACAATCTGTGCCGATTTGTTCAAAACCTGACGGCACAAATTGTCGCCGCGTCACAGATTGTCGCCGGCGAGTCGGGGCGGGAGCAAAAGCTTTTTTTAAAATCAAGATTCTAACGTCATTTCTCAAGATTGAGACTAAACAATATTACTGCATGGTAACGTGACCAGGTTTTTTTGCCCAAACCAGTAACCTAAGCCCAAGGCTTGAGGGTCAGTTTATAATAATCCGGTCTGTCTCTGAAATGAAATCTGTTAACGAGATGGATTTTGATGAGGATGATATCTAATCAGAAAGATCTAACGTTAACTGTTAACGTTACTTCAGACTATAAGGTTAGAGATCTAAGTCTCACGTTAGATTATATATTTTATTTAAAATATATAATAAATAATTACATCTGGCTTACCTGACATTCCAAAAGTGTTGCCAATCTCCTCCCACAATATGCTTTTCTTTGTGTTGTTCTTGTATTCCTCATTAGAACAATTGTACAATATCGGGTGCTTCTGCACCTCTGCAATAAGGATCTCGGTTTTGGTGGATGATGCCATCTTGGATTTGTTTATAATTATTGTCTGCACATGTTAAATTGGGCTAATTAATTGGGCGCGGTCGGTTACCAGGTAATTATCTCACTATTTACACAACAGCGCGTCAATATACCTCATGTATATAGCATAATTACAACTTCAAAATTACATTGTTTGAAGGTTTAACGTGTGACTAAGGTTAAGTATAACAATTAAACGCATAACGTGTCATTAAAGTTACTATAAGTAATGTGAAAATTGTATTGTACCAAAGTTAATAACTGGGATTATTTGCAATGACGCAAGTGGGTTCTCCTGAAGTGTTTCTCGCGTGCGTTCGGTAAAAAGAAATGAAAACGGCTTTACCCGAGAGGCCACGCCCAACTGCGTACATCTATTTTTCATTCAATGTTGATTGAACAATGCCCATTTTTATCGCCGCGGAAAATCAAGAAAAATCGCTCTGGTCAGCGACTTCATTAAGACCGAGGCGGTTTCTCGAGTCATATGTGAACACGTCCATAGAAAATGCACTAAATTGATAGGGGCGATATCGCGCTACGAAAAACCGGCTCGATTTCTCGTAGGATATGTGAACGCGCCTTTACACCTTTATGCTAGATATCTCCTCTTGGTAAATGTTAAATTTGATGATAGAGGGCGTGCTTCAATGGAAGTTATGTGCTAGGACCACTGTACTTTGTGTTATAACTTGTCATGTGCCTGTGTAAAGGCCGCTAACTGTATATCGTGTGCCTGGCCAAAAGGCCGCTATAATGAATAGAGGCGTCAATCCGGGGGGGGGGGGGGGCGCCCGCACCAATGATAATATATTGGGGGGGGCAAACATATTTGCCCGCGCCCCCCCCCCCCAATAATTTGACAATTTGAAAAATTCATAATATGTAATGCAAATATATGTTTAAAAAAGCTTTGAAAGCACTATAAAACCATTAAATGTGACATAAAAATACTATCAAACATAGAAAATTGTCAATTTAAAACCTAGTCTGAAATAGCCGCAGTTTAAAATAGCTTACACAAAACACACACACACACACACACACAACACACACACACACACACAAATTAAAATTGGAAAATGGTTTATTGGTCATGTTTTGTTATGATATATATTATCTGAAATCTATAGCTTGTAGGACACCAGAAAAACTTTATAGGAGAACTCGTGGTTTTATCATTTTTGATGAATATTTGTGCGGAAGCTTTCTATTTTTAGCATTTTGCACAGGAGATATCTTGTATTAAGGCTCTTAACTTGTTCGAGCGACGAAACATCTCAAATTATGATTTGTATTGTTTTTTTTATGAATTTTCCTTTCCTATCCTGTGATTTAAAACAAAACCTACGATTCGGTTAGTTATTGAGAATGTTTTGAAGTCGGTACATTTAACATGTTTTTATGGGCTATTTTTTTTACAAGTGTGCACGCTAGTAAGGACTAACGAACATGGCGGATGTGCGCGCGCACTGGGGACACGGTGATCTCTGCTTTATGGAAATGGCCGCTGTCGGAAGCCTTCTAGTATGTACCGTCGGTTCTAGCTCGGTGGTATTGAGCAAAGGCGCTAATGCATTTACATAATGATTTCCGCAAACGGGTTCATCAATAAACGTAAGGTTGTTTCCCCTGTCCAGCCTTATTTTTCTATTAACTCGTGGTGTGCTATTCTAATCAACCCTCTTCACTCATCAAGGAGAGTTTGGGGATTTGCAAATGTGGTAATCTAGAGGATAGTCGCCGTCAAATTGCCTGATAATAATGCAGGACAAAGACACAATTGGAGGAGTGATCCATGTTCATGTATAAAGCAAGGCGCATTTTCGTCACTATACGTCTAGATCGTATTTTTTACGTCAATAAGACATGTCACATACACCAACTGATGTCAAATGTACAGTGTGTCTCAAAAATAATTATGCAAGTGAAAACCGCCCTATTTGGTATTTAGAAATCCCTTTTGTGGCGTGATGCTTATACAACCACATCAATGGCACAGTCTTAGCTTTCAAATGCCGTTTTTGTTCTGTTCAATTTGCTTGCTTTAATTTCGAAATCTGTATACTTAACAATGAAAAGGTAAAATCACAATTGTACCACTTTTATTACAATCAATGATATCATCAGGCCCTCTTGCCAATGTAAAAGTGGCACAATTGATTGTGCCCTTTCGTGGTTAATTGAATATATCTCGAGATTAAAATAAGCAAAACGAACAAAAACAAATGGCATTTGAAAGCTATGACTATGCCCTTTATTCTAATGTATGTTAGTATCATATCACAAAGTATTTTCTAATTGCCCAAGAGGGCGCTTTACACTTGCACATTATTTTGAGACACACTGTACATTGAAAAACCTCGCAATATAGACAGGTATACAAAAAGTGTACAAGAAAACGTACCAGTATATGTAAAAAAAAATACACTAAATTTCACAAGACAATACTCAATAGCGACATAATGTAAAACATTGCAAAGAACGTGAAATACTCTTCTGGTACATTTTTTTAAAAATAAAGACAGATACATTAGTACTTGATAAAATTAGTATAATTGAACATACCGGTAAATACTTAAACTCTCATATTCCGTCGGTTGTCTGGCACAAGGGCCCTAGCATATGTTCCCGGCAGAAGGGTGTAAATTGCCTCTAACTTGAAAACCATTGGTTTTTCACATGAAATCAAAGAAGTGAGATATTTTTAGATCCTATTGTCGATCTATTAAGTGCAAATACGGCAATAGTTCTCAAACAAGAGAAAATTAACTGTTAATGTTCCTTCTGCTGGACTACCGTAAAGTGAAATTGAAAGATTGGTAGAAGTAACAAATTTATGGCACATACTCCCAAATCAAGTATACTCTTTAAAGTTTATGCTGTGGAAAATTTATAATCATACATTTTTCTTTATTGTACTATTATTATCATAATACTGTGAAGGTGAAATCTGTCCTGAGCTTTGGCATAAATTCCTGTCTGGGTCGAAAATTAATTCAATACTGGCAAGTAAATGCTTGTTTCTCCTTAAAGGTTAGTGGCATGATTGGAAATACTTGAAAATGCCTCAAGAACTAAATCGGTTGAAATATACACCAACTATACACCAGCTGGAGTAGATCTCCCAGCTGGAAGGATTTGTCTGTAATTTGTTTACTTAAGGAGAATCAAGCATGAACATATTCAAATTTTAATTCTATCGTACCCCGATAGATCTAACTAGGCATAGAGAGCTACACAACAGGTTTGCCTACCACGAGGTATATTGACAGTAGTTATTTTACAATGAGCCAACGTTTGACTACAAGATTTTCACAGCAGAACCCTTGTATAGTTTCCTTGATTCTAGAATAGTTTCAGCTTAAGTTGAGGACTACCCCCAATCATGTCATTTACCTTTAAACACACAAATTCAAGACAAATCTTTCTAGTGCGAATATACACTATGTACTGCATGCATTGGTATGTTTCAACTCATTTGGGTTTCGAGGCCTTTTTTGACTTATCTTGTCACTGCTCTTAAATAATACAATAAAACTCGATATTAAATGTGTTATGGTATAAACAGGTGACATATCATGTTGATATTTCCCTAGGGAAAATATTTACTGTACATGCACTAAAACAAAACATTCAGAAAAACGATGTTTTTTACGACAGATCTGTTGAAAGGAAATCGTCGTGTTTTCACATACTGTATCAATCCAGCCCCCAACGATTCATGAGCTGTAACATTATACCAATTTTGCCCGGGAGGAATCCTTGCATTTCATAGCTTGATCATTAAACGAGATTGTAGAAAAACAATTAGTGTTTCTAGATGTTTTCTATTTATCTGAGAAGAGAACATATTATTCTACTCTGCTTTCAAGTGTAATTGTACAGTTGAGGGTATTTTATTTTCGGCACAGAAGAGTGTCGTCTTGCATTTCCTGAAAGTTAAATGAACTACGATGCATGCTCACGTGAATACTGTATAGGGCTGCAATCTGAACTACAGTTAAAGGGAAAACCCACCCTGATGTCAAGTTGGTTTTATTTTAAAAAAAAACAGAAATATGAGAGAAACATATTAATAAAAGTTTGCCGAAAATCCACCGAAGAATAAAAGAGTTATGAAGCTTGAAAGTTGTAATTTTGTGACGTAACATCCGAGCAGCTCCCCATATGTCATGTAATATCAATTCCATAAATTTCCATTTTTATTGGTTCATGATAAATTTTTCATAAAAGCATGCATGAAATGTTTCTGATTATATATTGAATGCACAGGTAAAATTATTTTCAATTTTCTGAGAAAATGACACTTTATGGAATTATAGTACAGTAAAATGGGGGAGTTGTTTGCATGTGACGTCACAAATTTAAACTTTAAATATTCCTAATTCTGTTATTCTTTGATGGATTTTCCCCAAACTCTCATTAGTAGCTTTGTCTCATTTTTCTGCTTTTATTTAAATCAACTTGATGTCAGGGTGAACTTTCTCTTTAAGATTTGAATACATCTATTGCTGAGTGGTGGGGTAATGGTGAATGTGTGTGTGTGTGTGTGTGTGTGTGTGTGTGTGTGTGTGTGTGTGTGTGTGTGTGTGTGTGTGTGTGTGTGTGTGTGTGTGTGTGTGTGTGTGTGTGTGTGTGTGTGTGTGTGTGTGTGTGTGTGTGTGTGTGTGTGTGTGTGTGTGTGTGTGTGTGTGTGTGTGTGTGTGTGTGTGTGTGTGTGTGTGTGTGTGTGTGTGTGTGTGTGAAATCTTGCCTGTATGTCTGTGCGTATAAGTCCATCTTCTCTCTGTCTGTGTGTCTGTCTGTCTGTCTGACTGTGTGTCTGAGTGTCTCTTTGCGTGTTTCTAACTTTCTATATTGACCATTTGGCCACTAGATGTGTTAAAGATGGACGCACACTTAAACAGTTGGGCCTTAATTTCGTCATTGTAATAGTTACATTGATCTTGAATGGAATCATTTCAATTGATGACTATTTTTCTTCAATTCTGTGGTTGGTGATATTCTATTCCATTATAGTGGTATACAAACATTGTTATCACGAATTGGAGATTGTTAACCTCCTACCTGGTTTGTCATTTGAATGGAAGAAATACATTTATTCTTGATTTAACTGAAAAAATGAAGAAGATAACTAAATTTTCCTTATTTACAAAAAAAGTCCTCCTGGGTGAAATAGCAAATTTCGTCACAAACTAAGTTGTTTTAATGGGATTTAAGCAAATTATGTAGAACGTAACCTTTCATTCGAATCAAGTTCTGTATAAAAACGTAATTAGCCATTTTTCATCACAATTTTCAGTGTATTAGTAACTATCTTACGAATTGTGCTTTCAGAGTCACTGTAAAGTCAGACTTGAAGTTTTCAATAGTCTGCCTATATGTTTAGACGTTTGTTACTCAATGTAGCTCGTAGGTGGATTTTTCTTACTCATTCCGAATGATTAACTTCACGATATAAAGTTTCTAAAAATATACAATATATTGTTGTTTTTCTGTGTAAAAAATACTGCCCACGATGAGATGGTAAACGACATCATTTTTTTTTCAGTGCTACTTTATTATGTTGTGTTATTCACTGTTTATCCACGGGTACACGCGTTTTGAGCCCCGAGCAATCTAAAGAAGCTGCATTACAATTAAATTTAATTGAGGAAG
>JZLH01S0217561.1:0-14876 GCA_001188425.1 Eucidaris tribuloides
GCCTCGTCCGGCACAGGTGATGCCTGTGGCTGGTGGAAGGTATAGCGATAGCCTAGGATCGTATAATCCTCTGTATGATACACAGAACAGTGGTGGTATGGAGGGGTACCCCCTACAACCTCCAAAGCAACAAGGTCTGTTTGACACAGATCCAAACAGTAGATTTGCCATCATGAATCATGGCTTCTTTGAGCAAGAAGGGCCTCGAAACAGCCAACAAGACAGTCAATTCCCATCGGGATATGCAAATCCGTTAGCAAGTTATGATACCATGCCATCATCTGTACCGCAAGGTTTGTCTTCGTCGATGTACTCTCATTCGAAATCGCAAGTCCCTCCATACGCAATCAGAAATTCCATGGGTGGATCGGACAGTGGCGTCACGTCGGGCGAGTCGACGTCGAACAGTGATCACTTCTCAAATCGTGCGGATAGCTCTATCAGTACAGGAAGCAGTAGTAGCATGTCTCTTTTGATGGCGTCGTCCGACAGCTTCAAACCGGTGGAAGCCAATCAGCTGTCCAGTGGGGAGTGGAATCTACTGGACAGTCCTGCTGGTCAGTCGGCCAACTTTCTCTCCTCACCCAGTTCCAGCACTGGAGCCGTTCTTGGTAGCTCAGAAGACAGTGATTCCAAATTAGGAAGCACGCCCTCATTTGACCGATCTATCAGTAGTGATAGCTATGAAACAGTGAGTTTATCTGAAGTAATTGTAAATACACTGTATTCATGAGTTCTGTTCTCAGAAGTTCATTTTATTATTTTCCATTACAAAGACAGCAACCTGTTTCTGCTTGAGATAATAGTAATATGACAGTAATGATTTATGATGCCCATTTAATTTGTTTATGGCATTGATAGAATGATCAGTATTTGCAAATTACAGATATTTCTACATTCTCAAACAATTTGATCACATTCAATTATAAAGCCATTGCTGAATCATTTTTGTTCTTCAAGTTTACACAGGTGGCATATCACTTTTCATAAAATAGCTAAACCCTAATGTTGACTTTTCCAAACTCATCCCTCTTTTGTGGTGAAAGGTCGCACACATAAATGTTATGTTTGATTTGTTTCCACAGGAGGGAGGGCCAGAAAGCCCAGACAAGGGAAGATCCTGGCTAAAGAAGAAATTCAAGCAAATCAATAAAATTGGTGGGTAAAAATCATGTGAATTAATGCCAGATATTCATATTAATATGCTAACATATTTTTTTTTAATGTGTAGATGGATAATGTGAATATAAGCCCACTGTAGCAGTGATAAAGTTTGCTACAGGGCAAATGGAATTCTTCTTTATAGCTTATGATTGATGAATAAGTATAATACGTAAATAATTTAGTAAGTGAGTGAGTGAGTGAGTGAGTGAGTAAGAGAGTAAGAAAGTAAGTAAGTAAGTTTAAAAGGTGGTTTAAAAGCACTGTGAGTACTTCATTCATTAACATCGAGCTACAAAACTAATTTCATCATTGCATGATAGACTGTACGAGGACAGATTAAAAGCGTTAAATTGATATTCTACGTACTATAGAAGGAAAATATGGGGATGTGATTCAAATATACAGAATTTTTAATGGGATGGACTATATCGATCCAGAACATTTTTTTTGCACTTTGATCAATCATACACTAGATACCATACTCAGTAGATATTTAAACAGTGATTCAAATTTAATTCAAGAGGTCATTTCTGTAGTCCGAGAATCATGAATGGATTTAAAATAAAACTATTTGAATAAAATAAAATCTGATTTAAATGTTGAAAATCTTTTTTTTTTACTTTTGGTTTTGATTTTATTATTATTATTATTTTTTTTTTGGTGTCTTTGTCATCACCTTACAGCTCGTTCCAAGTCTCAGAAAGAGAAGTCAGGAGGCCTAAAGGAGGATGTGATGACCTGGACACCACAGGTCAATCAACAGCCTACCACCAAGGAGGTCAAAGGGTCAACAGACAGTCTACAGATCATTCCAAATCCTGCTCTGGTTCCGGAACAGTTCGATAATGGTGAGTACCTCCTGGGTGGAAGAAGAGGAAATGTTGAGATGTTAATACTCAAACATTCCTTCCTTATAAAAAAAAATAGACTCTTCTAGTACTACTACTACTTCTGCTACAACAACTACTACTACTACTGGTACTACTACAACTACAACTACTACTGCAACAACTACTACTACTACTACTACTACTACTACAACTACTACTACAACTACTACTACAGCTACCATTACTTTTTTTCTACTACTACATTTACTTCTTCTTTTACTATTACTACGTCTACTACTACTACTACTACTACTACTACTACTACTACTACTACTACTATTACCACCACTTCTACTACTACTAATTACTACTACTACCACTACTACTACTACTTTTACATTTACCACCATATGTATGCCATTTATTGTTTTATATGAATTGTATTTTATGGTATCTATCTGTAAATAATGATATGAAATAAATCTTGAACTTTAATTTGAACTATTAGTACTAACTACTACTACTACAAATACTACTTCTACTCTTGCTGCTGCTATTACTTCTAGTGATGGTGATGATGATGAAGATGATGATGATATGAAACTGAAACTAAAAATGACACTCAAAATCAGGAATTTCACACTGTTTACAAAGTGTGTGGAGATATTGATGTTGACTGATTATAATATATTCCACTCTCTGAGAATCTCCGTGTATGTAAATTTTGTATTTTCCATGAATATGAACTCTTTTTTTTTGTAGAAAATGAGATCAAAGATGTCCCTGTGGCAGAGACTAGCAGTGAAGACATTCTCAAGAAATACCGAGATCTGGGCAAGACACGCTCTAGTGACCTTTTAGAACCAACTGATGATAGTATAACAGGTAATGATGATAATTGATATCAATAACAATTACTACAACAATGATAATAATACTATAATGATGATAATAATGATAATAATAATAATAATAATGATAGTTATTAATAACAACAACAATAATAAATAATGATTGTAATGATGACATTTTATAATCCACTAAAATCCACCTAAAGATGTGATCATGGTGCAGATGCATAAAATCAGGCATATCCCCACAGACAGTTTGAAGGGTGTGTATAGGGTGTTTATAGGTGTCTTACACGTGGTAGGTTTGAATTGGCTGTTGTATTGTAAGGTGTTTGTGGTATGAGCTAATGCTATAGTTACAAGAAATTACTGTAAAAGTTCATACTCAAAATAATTATGGAGTTGGGGAGGGGTGTTTTTAATTGGATTCTATGGTTGGAAAGTCAGATTTGATCAAATAAAACTATTTTGACAATAATTTGACAATAAAAAAATAATTTGAATGGCTGAAAGTCGAGTTAATTGTGTCATACACATTTTCTAAGCAAACTCTACTTCCGTTTTGGGGATGAAACTGAAGATATTGTGTAACTTTTATTGAAGTTAAGATGTGAAAATTGTTTCTTACAGTCACTTATATATCTTGGCTATTTTAACATCTTCCTTTACCATTATCCTTTCAGATGGTATCAATCCTGATTCGTCCGTGGAAGATGATTCTGGTAGTCATGGTGACAAGCCCGAATCAAACAGCACCGAACCGAGCAGCTCAGCCGAATCCGACACTTTGGAATCGACCTACGCATTCACCGACGCCAAACGCAAACTACGCATAGTCTTGAGATCAGCAGACTTCCACACCTTTCCATCGCTGGCTAGCTTCTCATCAGACCACTGTTCTCCGGGCAGTGGCATCAGTGAACTCCAGTCCACTGGGGACAGCAAGGAGATGTCACGGTACCCAGAGAACGAGCTGGTGGCCTTCCTCAAAGTTCAGTTAGCCGAAGCCATGAATCTGCAAGATAAGTCTCTGATTGCGCAACTCCGAGAGACGCTCAGATGTGTGGGGAACTTTGACAATGAAGGGTGAGTTACTGTATATGCTGAATAAATTGCGATGGTTTTATTTTCGCGAATTACTGAATGCAAAATTTTCACTTCCTGATATTCCTGTAGAAAATGAATGTAAATGCAATAAAATCGCGAAAATATACTCTTGCAAATTCCTCATCTTGAAGCAAAATCGCGAAAATATATGTACGCGAAATATACGGTGTATACAGTGTCATCTTGTATCAAATTCAACATTGCATTGATGAGATGATGTTGATTGATGTTGAACATGTTTGGTGATTCATTACATGAAACAGGTTAATGATGATATATAACTTTGCAGAAACAGTAAGACTATAAGTTTTGTTAGTGAGTGGGGTGGGGGGGGGGCCTAAGAAGAGTGTCATAGGCAAGATGCATCCCTGAGCTATTGTATGTAGCTACTGACACTTTTAGGGTAACTTACCGCATTTTGTACACAGTACTGTACTTTTACATAGGGTCTAAATGTGTCAAGATAGGAAAGCGTCTCAGATCTTGCCTTTGCCTATTCTAAATCAGGTGTCTTTTCACAGACTTATAATATAAGCAAATCAGTGTCAGTTGTAAGAATGCAGTGGAATGAAAATGTTTTAGTTCCTGCTGAACAAAGTTGGTGAGGGGACTATAAAATGGACTCTGTGCATGTGTGAAACTTACAAGAAACTTTGTGTTTTTGAGCCAGACCTTTCAGAAATAAGAGCCGTCCCAGAGACAAGCACTTGTGGTTGGGGCGTATTTATAATTATTATCTAAGTGGGGGGTTTTAAGGGTGGCAATATTATCGCGTATCCCGCATGCAAAGGAATGCGCGTATATGCGCTGTGGCTAGACGAGGGGGTGTATCGGAAAATATTGTACACTGAGGGAAAATATTGGATACATCCGGGTACTTTCTTGTTTGCCTAAACTAGTTGATCCAGTATTTCACACACAATGTATTTTTTTACAGTAATCACTCTACATCATTATTTTTGTGTTTAATGTGCTAGCATTGCTGAATATACTAAATTAAGAGAAATATGTGAATTCTGCTGGATAAGAAGAATAACACGTCTCATACAAAATCAGTGGCTGCCATTGACAGACTTGATGATTTATAGGCTATTCTGTTAAAATTCAATTTTGATAATTTTCTAGTTGATTTAGATAGTAATAATAATATTGGATGGCTTATTTTCGGTGGATACAGAAAATATTGTACTCCTTATGAAAATATCGGACAAGTCGCAGACGAGTCCGATATTTGTCACAGGTCGTACAATATTTTCTTGTGTCCACCTCAAAGCCATCCAATATTATATAAATATATTACACTTTGCCTAATTTACTGATTCACTGGTATTAATTTACATCATGGGATAGGTGCAGGAAGTTGATGTCGGCCCTAAGGGAGGACTATGAGGGCAGGTCACCGTACATTGCTTACTTGGTCCGGTCCAGGAAAGGCTTGGCTTCATCAAAGGCTCACCTTGAACGACTTCTGGAGAGAGCTCAGAGGTATGGATAATTTTAGTTTTATGTTTTTAAATCAATCATTATGCAAGTTGTATATGTATGAGGACACACTTTCATATTGATGTCTAATGACAAAAATAATATAATAATATCAATAATTACTTTGTGTAGGTAACAGATAATGTTTTGTAAAGTACTGATATCAACCCCATCAACCCCAAACTGGAACACAGGCACCTTGCTTCCTTCATAATTTGAAGTCTTGCAAAATAGACATTACTGCTAAAGACACAGTTTAACAATGACCACTGTTAAAAACATGAGCTACGTAATCCTCCATGCTGTAAGTGTCTCTGATGAGGTCTAAAAATGAAGCCCTGAAAAAATTGTACTTCAAAATTATTATTGAGTGTTTTAAAAAAGTGAAAATTTATGAATACTCAGTTTGACTGGATTCACTTTGTCCATTTCTTCCGGTAGACTACTGTGTTATAAATCTATACTGCTTTATACTTCACCTGAGTATTACATCACATATGCATACCTGCCAACCATTCCGATTTTGGCAGAATTTTTCCGATTTCTTAACCTCCATTCCGAATTCCGATTTTTTAAATCAAAATTCCGATTTTTTGATTTTCTGAAATTATTGACAAATAAAAAAGCTGGAGCAAAGGCTAATATGCCCATACTGCATGTATTGTAAGGCAAATGATTCCGGGATAATTTTTTTCCGTAGTACATATTCAAGCCTAACCCGTAAATGTATTAGTCTTCTGTTAGACGCATTTCACACGCATCATGCATGTAGGTAGGATGCGCGGTGCCCTCCGATTGCATTCACATGGTACTGTGCCCTATGGAGTCTTGCCTGTAAAAAAAAATTACACTACTCAGCCTGTATGACACATGTGTTGTGTTATGTGTGTGTGCGTGTGATTGTCTACTGCTCACGTACGTGCCGCGATGTGTTTTACCGTTCCTTGCAAGTCACTAGATATGAAGATTAGCTGTCAAAATTTGTTGACAAAGAAATCAAAGTGAGTAATGTACCAAGTAAGTAGGAATTTTAATGAGTAGCCTTGCAAGCACTTCGCATTTGTAGGTGTCCAAGCCCCCAGTCCCACACACAGTGATTTATGTAGTGTAGACACAAATCACAACATCATAAATGTGTAACGTTACTGCCTATAAACAATTTTCAAGGGTCTACCGACCTAGACCTGTCATTTTCAGGAGTCTACTGATGATTCTTTCATAGTACATATATTATTTCTAGAGTGCTTAAACGTTTATTTTTTTTCAAAATCAAATCCAAAACTTAAATGCTCACTGTTTGAAAATTTCATCATGAAAAGAATAATCCTTCAATCATCACTGACTGACATCAGACATTTCATTATTAAACCTCAAAGCCTAACACACTCTGGTTCATGTACTAGATATAATGTTAGGATTTAAATTATGGTGAAAAAGATGAAGAATTTAAGGGAAATTTTCTGACTGTGTTGTGTGTGTGTTTTAGATCTATTTTGGGGGATCAAATAAGTCTGAAAATTTGCTTTTGAAGTCAAGGAAAAGGCCCTTTTTACACATCTAAAATACAAAAGGTTCTTACCGTGGGAGGGGGGACACCCCCCCCCACACCCTCCCCCCCCTCGGGCGCTCCGCGCCCTCGTAGCTTTGATACTGATTTTTTGTCATCAAAGGTTGGCAGGTATGCATATGATGTTTATCTATGCATATCTTGCCAGTGGCAGCATGACTTTTCAAATGTTTGTATTGTAGGATATTCACTTGT
This sequence comes from Eucidaris tribuloides, assembly GCA_001188425.1. Classification (NCBI taxonomy): domain Eukaryota; kingdom Metazoa; phylum Echinodermata; class Echinoidea; order Cidaroida; family Cidaridae; genus Eucidaris; species Eucidaris tribuloides. The sequence continues at coordinate 7,197 of JZLH01S0217561.1, forward strand.
CCATTTAAGCACTTCTATGTAGCTCAGATATCAAAGTTTGACATTTCTTTTTTAAATTAAAGCTCCACAATGTTAAATTGTGTCTTTAACATTCACACAAATTAAAAGATAAGTCAGATAATTTCATGAAATTTATTGTATTGTACAAATTTCTTACATAACATCAATAAATTTGTCAGGTCTACTTCTTTGATAAACTAATATTTGTTCATATTGTTGACAAAAAACAAACAAGTATAGGCAATATTCAACCTTTTTGCTTGCTCCGCACAGTCCCAATTTTCTTTACAAAATTCCTATTTAAGTTTCTACAGAAGTTTAGCACAGTCATCCAAAATTCCTGGGAATTTTGCATCCTTATTCCAGGAAGTATAGTCTTTTGGTAGGTGCTGTTAATTTCTCTGTATGCTTGATAAAAGTTAACCAATATTCAGTGACTATTATTTGTGAATGTTTCATTCAACCCTATCAGAGACAAAGAGGTTGTGAATAAGTTCTTCACAATGGTCTGTGTGAGATTCTTCCTTGAGAGACAGGAACTGTCTATCCAGAAATTCATGAATGACTTCAAAGCACTGACTGCGGCTGATGAGAAGGTAAGAAAGATGCAGGCCTTCAATTGGTCCTACTTTCTCCTACTTTTTTGTGAAGATCGTAATTTTCGTAGTTTATCCCCCCAAATCCTTATTTTCCTAATTTTTTGTACTTTCTGTAAAAAACAAACAAACACATCAAATGCATTGTGGTAGATTGAGTAGTCTTTACAGATTGTTGCTGAGAGTACTGTAACCACCATCATCGCCTGTTTGTGAAGGAAAATTTGTTTCTGCGGATTTCTGCTTTTTCACCAATCTTAGGTTTGTTCCCATGTATTCCACATGTTTTCATTTTCTTCAGGGTTACTACTCCAAACACTACTTATAAATATCCTACTTTTCCACCTACCTTGGTGGATTGAATCCTACTTTTCTCATACTTTTTGGAGAATTTTGCTCCTTATTTTCTCCTACTTTTTGACCAAGCAGAGATGAAGGCCTGAAGATATGATGTCATAGATCACTCTCAGACTCATATCATGTGATGCAAAATGCAACATGCATTTAAAACAACAACTCGTTTGTAACTGAAGGGAATTCCATACATTTCTTAATCTATACAACCATTTTGTTTATTAATAGATAGTATTTTTTTGTGTGTGTTCACATTAGAAATTGTGTTGTATATGAAAACAGTGTTTCAGTGATACACGTGCATGTCAGATCCCAGTGGATGGACTCATATCTTGTGCCAAAAGTACTATAGTATCTCAGAAACTGTTGTTAGAAACATCATCATCAAGTAGAAATTGCTATATTTTGGGAATATGATACCCTTTTTATCATGTAATTCTATTGTTTGATTTATAATAGCAATTTGGGGCAGGGGTGGAAATGGGTGTGTGTGAAATATTAATCAATGTAAATTTTTTCTAACTTGTTCCTCACCCTCCCCCCCCCCAAAAAAAAATAATAATTGAGAATGTGTATGTATTAAATGTAATTAAATGTAATGTATTTAATTCTTTCATTTGATGAACTCTACACATGTAGACATCAAACAAACCGTGACTTTTACTTAAACCTAGATGTATTTTTATCTTCATACCTAGACTCATCTAGTCAAGTATTTTCTCAACACTCTCAACACTTGGATTCAACAGGATGCTATCTGGCAAGGTAATGAACACAAACATGGCCCTTTGGAGGGCCTCTTGCAACTGGTATAACAATGCATAATGTCCCAACATTTCAAATGAAGATTAACAATTCACAAATTGTGACCCACATAGTTATTAAATCCATTAACTTAGGAAAATGAAATTTGCTGTGCACAACCCAATGAGCTGTCCTCAGTTGCCAAACGAATGTCTCTGATGCAAAATTCACTGAAAGAAGTTGAGACATTATGCTTGAGACGTTATGTGTCATAAATCCGTTGCGACATTTATGTGGCAAATGCTGTGATGTTATGTTTGAGAAAAATTGAGATATTATGCACTTGTTATTAGGCCTACTTGTTATGGCATTATGCATACAATATTCAACGCATAATTTTAGGACATTATGCGTCATTATGACATAATGCATTGTTAAGACATGACTTGGGTAAACAGGGTGCATTTGCAAAGATGCTCTTTTCCAAATCGAAAGTCAAACAAATTGCTGGCTGTGATCTATTAAGGGTCTTTTGTCATTAAGATGTAAAGTAAAGCAGATACAAAATCATGAAAACAAAAAAATTATGGAAATATGGGAATATATGGGATTATATTGATTCTGGAGTGACATATCCTTCAAGTTTTAACTGATTTTTAGATAAATTATTGGACTTACTATAATGTAACCTATATAGTATACCAGTAGATTGTTTTTCTGTCCCAAATCTCAGATTTCCATCTCATTAGTTGCAACTATGTTGGCTCAAAAACAAGGAATCCCCATTTGTTTCAGTCTCAAGGTACATGTAGCCACATGTATTGGCCTGCTTAAAGTTTAAAACATATAAGATCCAAGTTCTTGTCACTTCAGCAGCAAATGTATACTGTGTACTTTAGTGACTAGTTTTGTTGTCTGTATTCCTCCATCAGCTGCTAGTGAGACCCAGAAGCAGGATGCTGAGGTTGCCACGGAGAGGGCCATCATGAGCCGGATCTACAAACTGGCCCTCTACCCCAACGGGGATGGGGACATCCTAAGAGACCAGTAAGTAGACCCCCCCCCCGGGTTTTCTGTATCATGGGAACACATAGACACTACACTTTACGGAATTAGGGAGAAGAAAAGGAAGAACACTTAATTTCAGGCAAATTTGAGTATTTGTTACCCCCAATATATGTTACTATGTAAACATTGTACGTGATAAAGAAATGTTTATGAAAGTAAGCTTTTGTTCACTCTCATATATGCCAATTGATTGTAAACTGGTACACAAACTCCTGTATTACACAAAAAGAAAAGTAACTTCAGAACGTATTTATTAGGCTTTTAAACCAAAGTTGAACATGGAAATTACCTTAACGGAAGAAGAAAATGAAATTCAGGATTTTAGAAAATGAAAGAACACAGAAATAAACATCCTCTTCTGATGAATGGTGTTCATGATAGATGATGGCTGACACATGGTTTGTCTGTTTGTTTTTTTCAAACAGGTTATTACACCAACATGTCCTGAGACTGTCTAAAGTAGTGACTGCTAGCCACAAGGCCCTCCTGATCCCTGAGAAGTACCGACGGGAATCCCCCTGGCCAGCTGCCCAGGCCGAGATACTCAACATCAATGCCTACAAGGTGGGGTGATGATCTCTTTAGTTGGAACAGGGTTACTACCAGGCATGTAAAAAGCTCTATACAAACAAGGAGCCTTTCACACTGACAAAATGAAGAGGAGATGATCTTGTGTGAACAGAGATGCTACCAGGAATGAAAAAGACTCCATACAAACAAGGAGCCTTTCACACTGACAAAATGAGAGAGATAGTGCGAACAGGGTTGCTATCAGCCATCAAAATTCTTGCTTGGTGTTGAAATTATTGTTACAACATATGCATGCAGAATAGCTATTTCTGAAACATGTACAGTTGTGACATCTAGACCTAGACCAGGTCCTTTGGGCAAGTTAGTAAACCCCTGTAGAAAGTCCAAGACCTGGTCTAGACCTAACGTTATCTATAGTAGTCTATGTACGACTATGTGCTTGTTAATAACAAATCAAATTTCAAACGATATATTGGGTGCGGTGATATTAGCAGATATTGATCATGTGTTATCAAGTTTGCATAGATGTTTTGCACGTTGGGAGAATTAAATGCACGCCCCATTCTAAAACCTGTCTTATAATTAATATGAATACATTCCATGTGTGTCCATTTCTCTCACAACAGACTCCTAAAGACAAGGTTCAATGCGTCGTCCGTTGCTGCATGATCATCATGAACCTACTGAGCATGGCTAATGACAATGCAGCGCCCCCCGGTGCCGACGACTTCGTTCCTGTTCTGATGTTCGTCTTGATCAAGGCCAACCCCCCGAGTCTTCTGTCCACCATCCAGTACGTCAACAGCTTCTACTACGAGAGTGATCCGTACAGCGACAGCGACGGGTCGTCGGGGAGCGGGGAGGAACGCTACTGGTGGATGCAGTTCAGCGCTGCAGTGGAGTACTTGAAGACGATTGATGATAGAAAGTAGTCCACTGTTGGACAGTATCGAACAACTCTCCTGGAAGGACTACTCTAATCCCAAGGCAGGGCTCCACACTAACCTTTTTGGCTGGTTGCCCGATTGGGCAAGCAAACTTTTTGCTTTCATTCATTTACTTGCCCGAATGAAATTTGTACTTGCTCAAAAGAACAAAATGTGTATTAATTGTGTTACTTTAGAGATAGTAGCTTGTTGAAAAAGTGTTTTTACAGATTCTGCTTCATTGGAATTTTCACAAACTTAAACTGAAAAGTCTTCATTACTCTCCTGATTGTTGAGTTGAAAATTTTACTCGCCCATCAGGCAAATAAAATCAATTTCCATAAATCTTCACTTGCCCCGGGTAAGCAGGCAAGTGCTAGCTGTCGAGTCCTGCCCAAGGACAACATAGATTTTGTCTCGCCTGGACGCTGTTCAGAAGAGACTATGAAATCACTTTTCTGTATGTATGTAGTATGTAGTATGTCCCTCATTTTGGTTATTAAAGTTTCGTTAAATGACTGTCAATTGAAAAGTGTTGCTTCAATTCAACCAAACTTCGTAACAATGATATCAGTGGCGTGGGACATAAGGGTAATGGGAGTTCAAAGCGTCATGCAGGGGTCATCTGCTCCATCTGGGCGTCATCTAGAGGCGTCAATTGTCATAAGGAATGTACTAGGACCACCTAACTTTCTGGAAGAACTCACTGCACCTGAATGCAGAACAATGCCCAGGTCAAAAGCGTCATTGCAGGGGTCATCTGGGGTCATCTAAAGCGTCAATTCATGAGGAATGTGCTATGGACACCTAACATTGGTCCGAAAGAACCACTTTGACGCTGAATGCAGAACAAGCTCAGCGTCAAAGGTCATGGCAGGCGGTCAATGCAGGTATCTAAAGGTCAATGTCATAGGAATGTGCTATGGACCACTAACTTTGTCCGACTAGAACCACTGACGCTGAATCCGCAGAAGCAATGCCCAGCGTCATAAGGTCATGCAGGGCGCGTCATCAGGGGTCTCTATGGAGTCAGCTTCCATCGGGAATGTCCTGAGCGACCACCAAACTTCGCCAGAAAGAACCACTGGCCAGAATGCAAAACAAGTTCAAGGTCAAAGGTCATGCAGGAGTCATGCTGGGGGTCACATCTAGAAGGTCAATTGTCATGGAATGTGCGTAGGACAACCTAACTTGTCCAAAAACCACTGACCTGAATGAACAAATTTATATTGCATAGTTTATATGGCTTGCCCCCCCCCCCCCCCAGCATTTGCCTGAAAACTGGGCCAATTAAAAGGTGCATGCCTCATTTGCTGACCGTTAAAACAGTCGCGAGATTTGGTGCTGTTCGAGAACCAACTTGTTGTTAACGTTGTTAAACTCCTCTGGGGGAGCTGTTCTCCCGTGGGGAAGGGGGGGGGAGTTGTCCTCTGCGGGAGTAGTCCTAGAACCCCACTAAACAGCTGCTGCTGGCCACTCTGTAATTTAAAAGTTTTATTTGTACCAGAATATGCATATATGGTGACATTACCAAACCAACTCTTACAATTAGAGCAGTTGTTGCTCTCATTACAGGAATGTTAGTGAATTTCTTGTATTCTGAAATTATTAGATTCTTGTCACACAGAACTACCAAATGTCCCATTTCTTTCTTGACAATTTAAATATCTGATTGTAAAAAATAGGAATTTATAGATTTATAGTTGTAAATTTAAAATAAATGAACAAAAACAGTGTACACTACTTAGAAAAAAGAATGAAGGTACTATAAGTGGCGTGTTACGGAGACCTAACTCTGGATGTGCCGAAGTTGCAAATATGCACTACATAATACACATGATGTCCATACAGTAGAGCTGTAATTTTTCTGGCATGTTAAGAGTTAACTTATCACTTCTAGGACAATTCGGATTCAGAAAATTTGGACATTTTCACATTATTTCTGCTGTCCATACAAATGAAGAATGAGTATTGTTTTATGGTCATATCGTACCATTTCCCAAAGTCATTTATAGTAATTGGACATGCAGAGTAATTTATCATTTCTTTAGGAAAATAGACAGAAAAAAACTTTGCCTGTCATAATGGAAATCTTTGCTTCCCATTTGACATGTATCATGTTTGTCTCTTTTCATTCAAAAGAAAGAATTCACTCTAGTTGGATATGTCTGCAAATATCCTCCCACAGTACTGAAAAAAATGACCATAAAACAAAAGCTTCAAGTGTTTAAAAGTATGGCTAAAAGATTAAAAGTAAAAGTATCAATTTTTTCAGTATTGTAACACCCAAAAGCACATTATGGATGCAGCATCGGGTCCTCTTACTTGCTGGAAAAATAGCATTTAAGACTCATGAGGTACACCCTTTGGGATTGGGGCAGAATTAAAGATAAAAAATGGTTATATTGGTGGCATTTTGTGGCATTGTATGATATGCTTTAATATGCTACATTGTGTGTATGCTTCCACAGTGATATGTGTCCCATATATTTTTTGAACTTCTGAAGGTAGGTTGGTGTGGTACTGTACTGCATATTCCATATAGCTTTTGTGTTCAAGCTAATTAAGGCCATTGAAGTTTCAACAAATTCTTGTGAAAACAATGATGAGAATGAAGTGTAAATATGTCTGCATTAGATGTGTGACAAATTTTATATTTGCTGTGCATGCCTTAAGCCAAACAGTATACAATAATGGTATGCCAAAATTTGTACTGAAATATGACTTTTACAGTACGGCACATAATTTGTCTGCTGTATTTTTCATAGATTAACAGAAGGAAGTACCGGTACATTTTGTAAAATGTTCATTTCATATATTTAAAGTTAAGCAAGAGCATGACAATTTTGGGCTATTTGTAGAAACATTTCAAATTTAAAAAAATAGTATAACTAGACATTTTTACTGTTTTTTTTAAACAAAATCATGAAGTATACCTTGAATAATATGGTGGTACTTTAGTAAATTAACATGGCCTTTTCGAATGAGTTGTCAGAATTACTTTTGATATAACAAAGTCCGGTATTAAGCGGTTAACTATTTGGAGGGGGCTGTGATTTGTGCGGTATGACATACCAGTGCCAAATGTTTCACTAATTAGCAATTTGGGAATTTAGAAATGATATCACTGAACTTAATCTGTAAATCTTGGCTGGCTTACATGTGTTATACTTAAGCAAGTTCCACAGTGCTTAACACTTTGGGTGCTAACGGTACACCAGCTAGCCCACGTGTAACCTCAATGAGGTACTATCGGCGCACTAGTTCACACTGAGCACACATTCAGCTCCTTACCATTTAAACCGAATGATGAACATCACTGAAATTCGTACCAATGATATTTTTTGTGAAATGAAGACACATTGATCAACTAAATGAGTTAAAAAGTCTTGTTTTGATAGCATTTGCATTCTCACAGAAAATAGTACATCTTTGAAAGGCTATACAAATACATACAAAAG
>JZLH01S0217572.1:0-11451 GCA_001188425.1 Eucidaris tribuloides
CACACACACACACACACACACACACACACACACACACACACACACACACACACACACACACACACACACACACACACACACACACACACACACACACACACACACGCGCGCGCGCGCACATACTCGTTTAAATCCCATTAGGTGTACTTACGTAATTAACTTGATGCAAGATTAGCACTAGATAAGTGTATACATTGACATATAATACAGTATATTGTCTTCATTTATCTTAATTTGACAGACAATCGCAGGAAATGGAAAATGCCCTTGGCGTTCCTGTCAACAAGAATTTAATAAGATTACAACCACACGTTTGTCAAATGGTGTCAGTTGAAATGCTAATATTTTAGTGTCAAAACGCGAGAAGCTCAACTCGTATTTTCGCGTTTGTCAAATATAAAAGTGTCCGTTAAAATGCTGATATTCTAGCGTCAGAGCACAATAAGCTTAAAGACACTATATAATATTGTGGAATACCAGTTTAATTTTTTTTCAAACATTGCTATCTGGCATATCTGACAGTATTTGAATGGACAAATAAACAATCTAGAACACAAAAGTTCAGACAGTTATGATGTCTGTCACTTGTTAAATATGTACAGACAAAAATTGGCACATGAATTATTCTTGGCCGATGAAAATTCTGCAAACAGCAGTCTATGGGGATAACTGGAATGGTTTCTCAATGATTTTTATTTATTTTTTTAAAGAAATTAATGATTATTTTGAGCTGTATTTTTTCAGGGCTTCATTTTTAGACCTTATCACAGACACTAGTAGCATGGGGAATCATGTACCTCGCATTCTTCAAATGGAAATATTGTTATACGATGCTTTTAACATGTAATTTCGTAGAATCTCACGTATAGTCTTTTGTCCGCTTATTCACTTGTGCGACAACAAATTACGCTGAATATTTTTTTAGGAATTTTCAGGATTATCTCGAATTCCATATGACCAAAAGAACGACACGATAATAGTTTGAAGAAAAATATAACGAAGAACACATGAAATTTTAATAAACGGAACATGTTTCAAAGTGAACACACTTCATCTTCAGCCTGGAAATTATACAGAGTCATGAGTATTTATACACTTTGGATACAAGTAATTGGTTACAAAAAACAATTAATTTACACACTTTGGATATTAAGTAATTGGTTACAGAAACATTTTAAAGATTGTAGTTACATAAGATTACAAACGGTATGTGGTACATTGTGGAAAGATCTCTGTGCGTATATGACCTCATGTTTTCCACCATGCATGTCTTTACGCAACCCATGCAACTGATATTAGTTTGTGTGTCTCAACGACGCATCGGGGACATCCCAGCTCGTATCAAAGTGTCAGAATCACACCTGCACTACTCAATAATGAATCTCTTTCCCGCTCGCCAGATACGCTACGAACAACAAACAGTGTCATCTCATGTTTGTTCTATATTTTGAGGGTATATGAGTAATCACAAAGTGAGCATCATTGAACATTACTTTGTATGATTATGATTATGCCTGTGAGTGGTAAGAGGACGGATTAACATTTTAGCAACACATTAAAATCGTCTGCCCATCGAGTGAGTATTTTAGTGTTAGACATAACTTTCGTATTTGATTTTGATTCAGTGAGGAGTGTAGTCAGCGGACGTGCTTAGCAAGGACCAGATCAGGCAGAGATACAAATACACTAATACGGTATATCGTGCAACGAAAACGTTTAGCATTCTTAAGACATTCAAGACCCATGATCGACCAATAATCGAATTGGACCTTCTTTTGACTCATTATAGGACAAAACTGCGGTGCAGTCTTTCCCACAATTCATCATAAACGGTCTTTGTTGTGTGATAAATTACAACATTATACACTCAGCAAAAAAAGAAAGTAAACACCTTTTCAAGCTCACATTTCTAATATATAACTTTAATAAAAATCAATGAATTATATATCAAATTAAAGGCAATTTAATTCTCTTTCAGCCTGTGCGGATAATTTGAAGATAAGTTTTATGCATGAGTGATCACATGCGGTTTTATCCCCAAGGTGCAAAAGTAAAAATTGCAAAAATGGACCATTTAAGTGGCACAGTTCTCCCAAGTCTAAGAAGTTTCAATTGGATTTAGAGTATAGACACAAGGGTGGTTACATGTCAGACATTCAAACATTTTCTAAAGTTGAAGGCTGTAGAGAAGCTTCTTTCTCTCTCTCTTTCTTTCTCTTTGTTGGCAAAAAGACAAAACGACTCAGTCTTGCAGTTTTAACAAATTCTGTCTTTTATTCAAAGATAAAGCCATTGTCTTAGTCTGATCTTTTGTTTCCATTGACTGTGTAGTGCCATTTAGATACCAGTGGATTATGGCCCATTTTTGCAATTTTACTTTTGCACCTTGGGGGATAAAAACGCATGTGATCACTCATGCATGAAATTTATCTTCAAATTATCCTCACAGGCTGAAAGAAAATTAAATTGCCTTTAATTTGATATATAATTCATTGATTTTTATTGAAGTTATATATTACAAATGTGAACTTGAAAAAGTGTTTACTTTTTTTTGCTGAGTGTATTTCCTATTGCGGTCTGTACACCATGGTACTGCAACACTAGATACTTGTGAATATTTGATCGCATAAGCGTAGCCAAACGGGGGCCGAAGAGGGCCATGGCCCCTTGTCGATCAGTTAGTAAGCAATCAAGAAGGTGGATGTTTCTTTAACAGGTTAACAGAATTGACTGGCTCCGTCAGTGTATGTGCGTATTGTTATAATCGCTACAGTTGAAATGTTCCAGACAGTGGATTCTGAACAATTTATTGGTTGGTGTACAAATCGAATTTGGTTATCAGTCCGCGATAGGTTGATATCAGACGCACTTCGTACCAACGTCAACAAGCCACAACATGTGAAATAAATGCAACTTTTGATATATATTAAAGGGTAAAATTAAAGGGTTTAAAAGGCAAAATGAGAGACGAGTTATACTGGTGTACACAATAATGTTTGTAACATTTCTGAAATTAAATACTTTCTGCCTCCATTGACAAATCCTGGCTACGTATTATGTAAGTGGGTGTTGTTATTTTTAGTTCTAATTATCCTCGCCGTGGTTGAAATACCCCACTGACAGTGGACAATGAAGATGAATTGGTTGGTGTACAAATCGAATTTGGTTATCCAACTGAGATAGGTCGATATCGAACGCTTTCACCACAACGTCAACAGGTCAGAAAAGAGGACAGAAAGCAGTTTTCCTTAGAAATTAAAATGTTCCCCTTTCAGAGATAAAATGACAGAGAGAGGACTTATGATACTGGTGTAGAAACAATTTACACGGTCTAAAATCTGGTGTGAAAAAAATGAATCTCATTATTATTGTCATCATAAGTAGCAACATCATTGTAATTCTTCTTTTTCCTCTTCTTCTTCTTCTTCTTCTTCTTCTTCTTCTTCTTCTTCTTCTTCTTCTTCCTCTTTTTCGTCTTCTTCTTCTTCTTCTGCTTCTGCTTCTGCTTCTCCTCCTCCTCCTCCTCCTCCTCCTCCTCCTCCTACTTCTTGCTGTTGTGTAATATTCAAAGGGATATTTATTTGAGCTTGCAGTAATAACATAGTGACGACAAGGATATGTCTAAAGGGGAATTCATCAAAGTCCATTATAGGGAAAATGGCGGGTTTTTTTATACTGATCATGGCTGTCAACATGGTTGTATGCAAACCTTATGCCGTTATTTCATTGTGAAAAGGTCCAGAAAATTATGATCACGATCCACCCAGAATTGACATATCAATCACATCTTGCTGTTATTTCATTGTAAAAAGTTACCCCCAAAAAGTATGATCTCGACCCACCAAGAAAAAAACAACAACAACTCAGATCCACCCCTGGTCATTAGAATGTGTCTTTGACCATGACATAACTAAATGGAGAGCCCCGCAATACGACAACAGGTGAAAGAGTCTGCGGGCAGTTTCGCAGAAATGGTATATAATCCGTCAAGCTGAAAGGACGGGAACTATACCCGCATTATATTCAGATATGCATTATTGACTGGTAGGTGTAATAAATTAAGACGTTAATTACGTATTTAGCAATTGACCGTCAGTGAATATACCAGCAGTATCACTGAGCGTGCAATGTGTGATCTAAAATACACATGGAATGGTTATGTAACATAACAGAAAGTGGATACACTTAAGATGAACTGGAGCACTGGTTGATTGAAAATGTCTCATAAGAATCCCCCATTTCGTTTGTATCCAGGCAAAAGCATATTACATTTGCATTATAATATGGGAATATTTCACTTCAAATGTAACAAAGTGCGTCCCAGAAAAAACACACCCTTAAACAAAGGATTATTGTGCGTTCATGTCGACTTTTCTTCAGTTATCACAAAATCGTAAGTGCAATCTTTTAAATAGAAAACATTTTGATGACATTTTAGTGTCCAATCTGTTTTCCAAATATAACTTTTTGTTGCTACATTTATCTTTTTTAAAAGGGATAAAAAGACACAGCCCTTTTCACGTAATACTACTGGAAAAAATGAAACACGATCGACAAGTAGATGGATTTTTTGATACGTAGTTCTACGTCACCCCGCCTGTCATTTGCCCATCAAATTTGACCTGAAAGCAAATGTAAATTACCTGTTGTCTCACTTGAATGAATATACAAGCTCGAATGAGTTGATCAACAAATTATAAAATGGATTTTGCGAGACGTGTATAACCGGGTATTCTTATGCATTTGTACATTCGTTTTATGTTTCGTTTTTGTACTGTTTATCACCTTTTTCTGTTTTCCAAGTGAACAAACTACCTCAAATACGATAAGGAGTAAATACATTTACACCTTGTTGAATTTAAATAAGAGAGAATAATCAATTTTTCAGAAATTAGATTTACTCATTTCTAATCTATGAAAACAATAAGAAGAATATAAGGATATGGTTAAAAAAGTTGAATATAGAATGTTGAAATATCGTTTATGGTATTATTTGAATATATGAAAGAATTTTAGTATTTTGTACACTCGATAATGAGTCCAAATTTTGTGTTTATCAGAAGAAGTTAAACAGTGTGTGGGTACATCATGTTGGTGATTATCGTAACATGAACATAATGAATAAAGTACGATGTGTATTTGTTTGCATGTTGGTGGTTGTGTGTGTGTGTGTTGTGTGTGTGTGTGTTGTGTGTGTGTATATATGTGTGTGTGTGTGTGTGTGTGTGTGTGTGTGTGTGTGTGTGTGTGTGTGTGTGTTACAGCGTTATGATTTCGTGTAATTACAATGACTGGAAAATAACGCAAATCTAGAACAGGAAATCTCTTCAATAATATCCCACTTTCAGTTTCCATGTAATCATTTCACTACGGCAAACTGGGCCACGCTGAATACAAAGCCATGCACTTATTGCGAAAATGAAAACACGCAATTGGGATTGGCGATGCAAATTAATTGTATGCATAGAATTTCCAAGTCTAGCGATTTACTTACATGCCTTTGTAGGACACACAACATGGGTAAATGTACTGTTATTCCTTATTTTGATCAAATGAATATCACTACAAAACGATATGGTTTATAACATGATCATTTCTATGTTTCCGCTGCCACATGCTGCTTGCATTTGTTCGTTTTAGATTGAATTTCATTTGTTTCAGCAACCAATGAGGAGAGACGTTATACAGAAATTCTTTTCTTTTCAGTTATCCACTGGCATTGGTTGCGGTCAGTGTATTTTTAATGTATTGTTTTATCTGTGTTAAAAATATCATATTATGTTTCTGGAAAAAATAAATTAATATGAAATAAATCAATAAATCGATAAATAAAATTAAAATAAATGAATAAGTACATAAATAAATAATAAATAAGTAAGTAAGTAAATAAATAAATAAATAAATAAATAAATAGATCAATAAATAAATAAATAAATAAATAAATAAATAGATAGATAAATGAATAAATGAATATGAAATAAATCAATAAGTCAATAAATAGATTTAGAATTAATGAATAACTAACTAACTAAGTAACTAAGTTGTGGAAACAATGTTTACGAATGCGCACTCCAGCATAACACTGTAAAAACACCAGTTGAATGTATATAGTATAATAACATATTCAGCAACGCATGTACCACACACAGCGCTGAGAAGATTTTGTCTACTACGTGTAATCACCATCAAGGGTATACACACTAGATATAGATCGTGCCTGCATGGTGGTAAATTAGCATATTAATTACACGCTAATTGCGTTACACATAATTAACCTTCCTTTTTTGTATTCTCGAAAGTTCATGACCTATTCCCTTTGTGCATTTACAGAAAAAACTATGTAAGTTTCTTCGGTTAATTCCACCATGATTTAGTTGGAACTGCCCTTCTTTTTTGGTTCGAGGCAGAAAAAAAGGAGAATTCGAGTTCTGCTGGAGATTTATTGAATTTGGGCATGCTTTCTCTCCGTTCCTTTATTTCTGCAACCTAGATTTTCTCCCAGTGCTCCCATAATTTGATCAACTGCAAGCCCATGATTTGTATTCGGTCAAAACTGAAATCTTCTGTATGATATCATTTCCTCGTGATGGGGTTTTCTGATTAAATATCATTCAAGGCTTTTGAACTTTACCTATCCTCGGCCTACAATAAATCGACGAACAGAATGGTGCACTTTTATTCATCCACCTTATGCAGACATTGCGCTTATCTTTTGTGGTTTTAATCATTATTTGGAATTTCATAAATCACCGTGGATCCTTCATTTCCATTGGGATACGGCCTTTTAACTGCATCGATACCGACTTCTTTAGAAAAAAATGTACAAACAGAAATAAAATAAAACCCGAAACAAACACGAACTAAAAACAAACATATACAAAGAAAAAAATAAAATAAACAAAGACACTTTAAGTTGCACATTGGGCATTTAAGCATGTCTGACATACGAGTCAGAAACACTGTCATAAAATCGTCCCCGTCTATTTGTTTAATTGTTTTATTTGAACTCATTTATATTCGTGTGCGGCAGTGCTATTGTTTGGCGAGGTATTGTGTGTTCTCGCAAAAATCAATATTGTTTGGAATATGATCGCAAAACCTGAACTTCATTTCACAATAGTTCAACTTATAGAATGATATATAGAACAAGAGTGTTTCATATTTTTGATTCTTTAATATCTGATTTGTAGTTATATATATACAATTGTAGAATGTAAACCACTGGTGCATGAGTAAACATAAACTTCATCAATGTTTTCCTGATACCCCTTAATAGAAGATCAAGCTGGTTGATAGTTAAGACGTTTAGAAAGGTGAAGGATGTCTTATTGTATTTCCTGTAGAATATGCTGCGATGACTTGTAGCACGTCAGTAATGCAAGACGGATTTGAACATTGCATCAGTGTTTGGAGCTTGAATGATCTAGATGTTTATTTTGATGGTCTTGAGTCATAACCGCAATAATGTGACATTAACAAATGTTTATGGTTAATGTCAACACCTTTAGAATTAATAATCATAAATATTGGGGGCAATTAAGTGACAGTATGTTTGGTTTGACAGGGGAATATACCTATTACTTTCGATTTGTCATACCCGGAAGACCCTCATAGACTGCAGGGATTAGTGATCTATACATGTACGTGAGAGGATTAATAATTATATTGGCTCAGTTGATTTCTCGTTTTTAAGTCTGAAATCCCACATCAATTAAATTTAAATTGATGTGAAACACTTACTGGTCATAGACCATTATTATTATTATCATCATCATCATCATCATCATCTTCATCATCATCATCATCATCATCATCATTTATTATTATTATTATTATTATTATTATTTAGGCCCAAGGCGTTTACAATTGTGTACAACTATGTAATTTTAAAACTATAATCTACTAAAGGATGAGTTTTTAATGCCTTTCTAAAAATAGAATATCAGAGCTTAAACTACCACATGTCAGCCACGCAGGGCGACATTTTAATTGGTCATCCTAGATTTCAGGCAACAAACCCAACGAAATAGGATACGGTATACAAGCTTGAAACCCCATGCAGTCGTATCTTGCAGTTATAAGCATAAAAAACGTTGCTTTAAAATGATAGTGCTAATATTTAAAACTCACTTATCGTATTTATAGGCCTATTCACAGTGTTATCTCTTGCTCCATAACGAAGAACTTTTGATTACCACCTGCTTATCAGATTAAAGTATAAGTACAATCAGAAAATTGATCAGGGATCAGATATCGCTACGTACATCCTCATGGCAATAAAGTCGGGAGCGGAGTTCCCCTTCTTTTTGATTTTGCATTAATTTCTCAAAAGTGGAAGTGTTTTATAACGTGTGATTTTCAGATCATTATTTGATGATAAACCTCTCACAAATACGGAATTAGAGAAAAATTAGCAAAAAAGTTTCAGGGCCCTTGTAACACAAAAACAGTGCTTAGGGCCTTCTGCCTCGAGCACGGAAATATCGCTATTTTTTTTACGGACTCTCTGTCCCACTCATACCTTTATACGTACGGGAAAAGTACATTTCACCCATTATCTTTCTCGTAAACAACATCTAATGTAAGTCCAAACATTTTGTAGTTCATTCTCACGGCCGATCAATTAGGTCTTAAGTTCGAGCTCAATTCACAAGTCATTGACGGATTAATGTATTTGGCTTTCACTCTGTAACACTGTTTGTGTCACGTTTGCAAACCCTGAATGCATCTGGGAGAAATGACCTGTACTCCGTTAAAGGTCCTCCTACGACATCCAAACCCATGTTGACTTCTGTTGCTGCCTATTGGTCTATACATCACCAAATCACTAAATGTTTTGTGAAAATATACATAATATATTTTAAAATATATTTTCTACATTTTTCTGCCCCTGCTACATTGTAAACCCCACCTCTAACCACCCCCAGATCATCTTTATTCATATTCTGCATGTGACATCATCATCTTCTAACACTTGAGCTGAACAGTACACAGAGTTATGAGCCTTTCCATTCAGTACCATATTTATTTTATGCAAATGCTTCTCTGTGACATAGTAATGACTATTATGATTTAAAGGCTGGTCGGGGGGGGGGGGTTATTGTGTGAAAATGTGATGCTATTGTATGCAGGTGTATGTAGTAATAGCAATGAATGTGAAGGCACATAACTTTGTATGTTGTTCCGCTCAATCAAGTGTTACAAGATGATGATGTCACATGCAGAATATGAATTAAATAATCTGGAGGAGTTTTTTTTTTTTAAAGGTGGGGCTTAGCAGGGTATAGAAAAAATGTTTTAAACAAATGCTCAAAAACATAAGATGCATATTTTTACAAAATATTTAGTGATTTGGTAAATGCACAGACCAATATAGGCATCGACATATATCAACATGTGTTTGGATGTTGGAGGACCTTTAACCTAGCATCATCATCACATGAATGCTGAGCATCTGTAGTCTATATGCATGATCATAGTCCTTGACAACTAATGACTATATTACACGCGATTAATACTGAAAGAGGAGAGGACAGAAGCTTTTGTTTCAAATGACATTTCAGCCGTGTATTCGCGCCGCACACAAGAGGTAAGTTCAAATTAGCGAATTCCAAGAACAACGTACGCCAAACTCTGGCTGAAAACGTCTCGAGGAAGGGTTGCCACAACTCAGATATCATGCAGTAGTCATTGGCCCATATGGGTTCAGGGCGTGAGTAAAAAGATTTTAGTATGAAAAATACACAAAACAAATGGTCCATCACTATAATGAACAATATAATAAATATACATTACGTTGATAATCTAAAGTAGATATTAATACATTATATATGCATCGTGTGGGTTAGTTTATCTGATGATAACTATATTGTACACCGCTGTTTATCCGCTGATGAAATGAGGTTGTCTAATGAGTATTGTGTCACTTTAGTGAACCAATTTTTGTTTTAACTGCAAAAGATCAAATTGGAATTGCATACAAGTGACTCTGTTTATTTACATCAGCACTTTGTGTGCTGACGTTCCACTGGCTCGCCCACGTATAACCTCAATGGGCTACTGCCAGCGTATGGTTCACCACAATCATTTCATACGTCTTAATTGCAACTTGAAATGTTTCTCTGAATGGAATACTGATGACATTTTTCTTGACATGAAGAAACATTACATCAATTAAAGGGAAAATGACATGTGTCAGTTACATCTGAATTTTAAAGACATAAGCTAACATTGTGGAGCTTCAATTTAAAACATTCTAAAACTGTGATATCTGAGTTACAAAGTAGTGCTTAAATAGGGGTCCGCCCGCTAGTCATAAGGACCGCTATTCATAAAAAAAAAATCATAAGGACCGCTATTCATAATAAGACATAAGGGTTGCAGTTCATAAGGGTCATTATTCATAAGGACCGCTATTCATAAAAAGACATGAGGGTCGTTATACATAATACGTCATAAGGGTCGCTATTCATAATACCAAATCAGGGTCGTTATTTATAAGTGTCCCTATTCATAATACAAAAAGAGGGCCTCTATACATAAAGATCAATATTCATAAGGGTCGCTATTCATAATCGAACAAGAGGGTCACTATTCATAATAGGAGAAGAGCGTCGCTATTTATAAGTCAATATTCATAAAAGGTCGCTAGTCATAAACGAACAAAAGGGGCGCCTTCATAATAGGAAGGAGGGTCGCTATTCATAAAGGTCAATATTCATAAGGTCGACCCTTCCCATACATTAATGAATAGCGACCGTGTTTTCCGGTTGTGAATAATTGATCCTTATGAATATTGACCTTTAATGAATAGTGACCCTCTTTTCAATTATGAAATAGCGACCCTTTTCTTCGATTATGAATAACGACCCTTAATGGATATTGACTTTGATGATACTGACCCTCTTCTCCTATTAGAATAGCGACCCTCTTCTTTGATTATGAGTAGTGACCCTTATGATTAACACACCCCAATTTGGTATTATGACAGCGACCCTATGACTTATTATGTATAGTGACCCTCATGAACTATTATGAATAGCGGTCCTTATTATTTATGACCCTTTTCTTCGAATTATGAATAGCGACTCATCTTCTAATAATTATGTAATGGCGCAATCCCTATGAATAATGGTCCTTATGAGTTTAAGATAATGACCCTATTTCTCCCTTTATGAATGATCGACCCTTCAGGTATAGGAAATTACACGTCATGAAATAACGCCCTTTATGAACCATGTCCTTAGAATTAAGTGTGTCCCTTATGACTAGCGAAATTATCCCCTTAAATAGACAAATAAACATCCTAGAATACAAAAGTTCGGAAAGTTATGCTGCCACTGGCAACTGCGGTGGAGTATGAAATAGCCTACCTTTACACACAGTAAGTCTATGGGAGGAAATAGGCATGCTGAATTCGGTCAACCTGAGTACTCGTAGATTTTCACCTTC